>PVJS01001363.1:0-99456 GCA_004027185.1 Glis glis | reverse complement strand
CAGGGGCATTCTACCTCCGCGCTACGCCCCCAGCCCTATTTTTTATGCTTTATTTTGAAACCGGGTCTCACGAGGTTGCGGAGGGCCTCACGAAAGAGAGAGATAGAGAGAGAGACAGAGAGAGAGAGAGAGAGAGAGCTGAGGCTGGCCGCGAACCCGGATCCTCTGGTCTCCACCTCCCAAAGTACTGAGATTACAAGTGTGTGCCACCACGCCCGGTCTAAGAATATCTCTAATAAATCTCCTACATGCCAAAATTCATCTCAGAGTCTGCTGAGGCATGGGTAGGGAGCCCAGTTTGCAAAAGGGAGAAGTTCTGAGGCCTTTGGTCCTTTCTTCCCCAAATAGAGTCCTCTTCCCACACCTCCATAACTGTGGAGAACTTCAACTAAATCAGAATGTCCCTTCCTGCAGTTGGAAATGAAGTTATCTCAGGAGCAAATGTCCAAGCCATAGGACCTGAACAGAACACCAGGCCCATTTTAACTTCTAATTTGCATCAGATACAAGAAACTTCATTCCTGGGCAATGAAGTAATAGGAAAGCCCATTATATCACACTGTGCAACATCTGCCCCAAGGCATGTGGGTAAGGGTGAGATGACTGCAAACATTACAATCCTGCCTAGAAAGATACATTTCTTAGTACATTGAGAAACCAAAAGACCTTACAGGTGAGTGTTCTGCTCTAATAATGAAGATGAAAGCCCTTATATTAGCTACTGATATTTTATCATTACTTTGCATTTACATAGCTACAGGGAGCAAAGGGGCTTTAAAAAGTCTGAGGAAATGGAAAAAATCCCATTTTACTGCAATGACACCTGATATCCATTAAAAATTCATTTATCAGATAAATGAAGTTGCATCAAAGTTGGCCTATTTTGAAATAAACATGGTAGGAGAAATTTTTTAAATCTTTGTTCTGGAAATCTGTCTTATCAAGCTTTCAACCACACTGGATTTCTGCATTTATCTGGAAATCAGAGGTGATTTCTGTCAGCCCCTTGTTGTAGTCACATTTCATTTAAAAACCTGAAGGAGCCAGCATTCATCTGAATCATCACTGAATATACTTCTTTTCTTAGAAACAGGATTTATGTTTTTTTATTGACTACAGAAGTTATTCCAGATTAAATTTGGCTTTGCTCACCAACTGACTTCTCAAAATGGAAAGTAAGGTCTTTCGTCAGCTAAATACATTGCCTTCCTCCACCAAAGTAAACTCAAAAGTCCAGGGTCCGTCTTAGTAACTTAGTAAGTACCATAAAGTAACTTTAAAATTAAGTGTAAAATAGGGTAAAAATTATTTAGATATTTTTAAAATATTTAGAGCTAAGAAAATGCTAAAGGAACTATGAAATGGGATACTGACCCTGGACTAGGTTTGATTAAATTTAGTGCAAATTCTAGAGAAATTAAGATTTACTCAAGATTGATGCTGTTTTAAACAAATCAGTTTTTTAATTAGAGTATCAAAATATTGCTCCTTGGAAAGACTATCAACCCAATATTGTTAATAGAAGAAATCATTAATGACAACACATTTATTTGTCCTAGCACTTGGGAAAGGCACTTAATATTTGTAAAGTCAATTATCAAACAATAATCAAAAAATTTTCTGTTTTGAAAGAACACTATTGTTAATGACACATTTCTGGGTTTTCTAATACCTTGCAACTTCTAAAATCTTGGTTATAGTCCTAAACAGTCAACACTGAACAAGATGTCATATATATGTATACATTCACATTAGGGAAAGCCTTTTTTCTTTTCAAGAAGACTACCCACCTGATCCAATGTATTTAAATCAGAAGGATGAATGCTAAAATTATAGCTCCATGCAAGATTTTGATTAATCTTAGAATTCATAAAATATATATGCTAGCCGGGCATGGTGGCGCACGCTTGTAATCCCAGTACTTTGGGAGGCGGAGACCGGAGGATCCGGGTTAGCGGCCAGCCTCAGCTCTCTCTCTCTCTCTCTCTCTCTCTCTCTCTCTCTCTACCTAGTGAGGCCCTCCACAACTTCGTGAGACCCAGTTTCAAAATAAAGTATAAAAAAATAGGGCCGGGGGTGTAGCGCGGAGGTAGAACGCCCCTGCGTTCAATCCCCGGTACCACAAAAAAAATATGTAGATATATATATGCTATCAAAGGATGGAAAAATCTTGGCATTCATATGGCCCAAGTTGAATTTAAACATAGACGATCTCATTTAAGACAAACTGAAATTAATAAACTCAAATTACAGCAGAAGCTTAAAGCTCAAGATCAAATCTTTCTTCTACCACTTAGTTTGAGCAAATTACTTAAACTCTCTCAGCCTCCATTTCTTCATCTATGAAATGGAGCTAAGTTAACTTGGAAGCCATTTTAAAATGAATATAAACATTAAACATCAAACCTGCCACGGGCTCTCATTTTTTTTTTATGGTAGCTGTTACTGCATGTGGTTAGTAACTTAGCAGGTACCATAAAGTAGCCATAAAATTAAGTATAAAATAGGCTAAAAATAATTTATAGCATTTTTAAAAGATCCAGAGCTGATAAAATGCTAGGGAAATTGTGAAATGGGGTAGTAACCCTGGTCTAGGTTAGGAAATGGGGAAATATGAAAGCAAAATGTCTCTGGTCAGCTGATAGAAAAAGCTTAAGAGCAAAGTCCATGTATTCTTACTATATGAAAAAGAATATGACTTCCACCACCCTCTATCCACGTGCATTCCACAGCCTGCCAGGTTGCAATGGAAGCTCATTTTCTCTCGATGGAAATGCATCATGTTGGTCATCAGCATGGTTATCATTAACCACAACATTACCAGGGTTAAAATGCTAGAGAAGTAGTTGCATATCATAATGTAAGATAGTCATCCTGTGTATTGGGATCCTGGGGGAACTGGTTCCAGGACACACTCCACACCCCCTCCCTACCCCATGGATACCAAAATCCCAGGATGCTCAAGTCCCTGTCATAAAATAGTGTAGTGTTTTCATGTAACCTATGCATATCCTGTATACTTTAAATGACATCTAGATTATTTATGATACCAAAACAATGTGAATGTTATATAAGTAGTTGTTAAACTGTATTGTTTAGGGAATAATGACAAAGAAAACAGATTTGTATGTGTTTAGTACAGTTGTGGTTTTTCCTGAATATTTTCTATTTTTTATTTGCTTATATTTAATAAGCTAATTCATTGCTTTATTTATTCAGTTATTTATTGGTGTTCTTGATTGAACGCAAGGCCTCGCACATGTTATACAAGTGCTCTACCACTGAGCTAGAGCCCAAGGCCCTGAGTATTTTCAATCAGATTAGTTGAATCCTCAGATGCAGAACTCATAAATACTGAAGATCCACTGTACTCAGACCCTGAAGCTAGTCATTTTTCAGGCATTTCCACTGGGGACTTGATTACTAACCTTAATGGAAATTTTATAGAGCCAGTAAAATCATGGAAGAACTGGATGTATTTTGAATTTATTTGCAAAGGTGCTAATAAATGAATCGATATATGGGGAATTGTAAAGAAGGAATTAATATAACACTCTAGAATCAATTATTTTTACATGAACCTTTTCTCTTTTATATATAAATAATTTTTTTTTTTGCGGTACCGGGGATTGAACGCAGGGGCGTTCTACCTCCGCGCTACACCCCCGGCCCTATTTTTTTATGCTTTATTTTTGAAACCGGGTCTTACGAAGTTGCAGAGGGCCTCACTAGGTAGAGAGAGAGAGACAGGGGAGAGAGAGAGAGAGAGAGAGAGAGAGAGAGAGAGATTGCGCGCTGAGGTTGGCCGCGAACCCAGATCCTCCGGTCTCCACCTCCCAAAGTACTGTGATTACAAGCGTGTGCCACCACGCCCGGCCTAAATGATATTTTTAAATGGAGAATACTAAAGCCAGTTGAACATTTAGAACACACTATTCGTTCAATATTCCTCATTAAGCCATACACTATACAATGTTCTGCTCCTACAATTAACTGAGCATTTCCTTGTCCTGAATTTAATATTCTAAATAAGAAGCAATGTCATGTTCTCCAAAATTCTATTCATTGGCATCACCAAAATATTTCAGTCTTTCTCATTTCTCCTCCTTCATGCTCAGCCTGGGTAGGTTTTATTCCTGCATTGTTAAACTAAGGGCCTTGGCTGGTTCATCAACAATCCATCGATGCAACAAGTATTTCTTAAAACCCTTACCTCAAGTTCAGCACTATTATGACTGCTATTAGGGACTACAGAAGACATGGAAAGTATTGTTTACATCCTTGGGGAAAACATAGTGAAGTCAAGATATTAAATGTCAATGATAATGACCACAGCTACCACTTACTGGTGCATATTGTACCAAGCATTTTACCTGTGCCTCTGTCCTATACTCTTTCTTGGATAAAAGACAAGAATTAGAAGAATACACACACACACACACACACACACACACACACACGATACTTGATAAAATGGCTCTCATATATACTTGATAAAATGGCTCTGCATATTGATTACATAGATGTTTAAACAGAAAAATCAATATCTGTTGCCCAAAATAGTTACTGTATAACATTGTTGGGATAATGAAGAATTCACTCATTCATTTTCCCAAATATTCTCTAATGTTTTATTAATTTATAAGAAAAGATGCATGAATCTGACTCATTATATGAGTAAGGGACTAAATTTCTCTGAGTTTGTCTCCTCATTTGAAAAATGAAGATGACTCTTAGCTAGCAGTTACATTATATGAACAAGTTTAAACTGTATGCAGAGTCTACTGAAGAATAGTGAATTCTTAATCAATATTAATTTCCCTTTCCTTTCCTCCTAAGAAAGATGACATTTCATTATCTTGTCTAGAAGAATGCCAGTACTAAATTTAGATAACCCAATTTCATTGATTCCTAATGGAAAGCATTAGCATAGAAAGGAAAAAAAATCAAGGATTACCCTATTATTCATCACAGTAGTTCAAATTCATGAAGCACATCAGAGGGAAATACTCTATAACACAGGTCTTTTCTTAAACCATAAATGATAGTTTAGTTTTTTAAATTTTTCTTCATGTCAGAAAATGATTTATTTTACCAAAGCATAGCTGCTGGATCACCAATACCAACAATAAAAATACAGACAATAAAAAACCATGTCATCATCTCAGTAGATATAGTAAAAGCATTTGAAAAAAATCAATACCAATTACTTGTAAAAAAAATCTCTCAACAAACCAGAAAGAGAAGGAAACTACCATAATTTCAGATTGATCTTTTAAAAACTATAGCTAATATCATAATTAGTGATAAAATACTGAATATTCTTCACTTAAGCATAGGAAAAAGACAATGATGTCTGCTCTCACCACTTCTAGTTAGCATCATATTAGAGATTCTAGTCACTGCGATATGGCAAGAAAAAATAAAAATATATACATTGGAAAGAAAGAAGTAAAACTATCTTTACTCATAATTCATAGACAATATATTGAAAACCCTAGTAAGTCTACAAAAACAAACTTTCTAAATCTATTATGTGTGTTTATCAAGGTCCTAGGATACTAGATTGATATGTGAAAATCAATTTTATTTCTACATATTAGCAAAAATTGATTAAAAGTGGAAGTTTTAAAAATACTATTAACAACATAACATCAAAAAGCAAGAAATACTTCAGAATAAATTTAACAAAATATCTGCAAGATCTGAAAATCAAAGGCTTGTGTAAGCAATTTTAAAAGGCCCAAATAAATGGAGAAATATGTTCATGAATTGGAAGTTTTGGTATAATAAGATGTCAACTTTCCATAAATTGGTCTACAAATTCAACATCCCTAGAGTCTATTTTTGAAAATACTGACAAGTTGATTCTAAAATGTATCTAAAAATATAAAGATCTTAGAATATCCAAAACAATTTTTTAAAAAAAGAACAAAATCAGAGGACTTATACTATTTGACTTATGAAAAAGCTGCATTAATCAAGACACTTTGGCATCAGGAAAGATAGAACATATAGACTAATGTAACAGTTCAGAAATAGACCCACATATACATGAGGGATTGATTTTGACCATGATGACAAGGTAATTCAGTGAAAAAAAATGTGCCCAAATAAGTGGTATGTACAAAATTTTTAAATAAAAATAATGAGCTTTAATCCTTACCTCACACTCCTTGATATGCTTTTGAAACAAACCAGTTTTAACTTTAAGAACCAATTCCAACCACTGAAAACTGATTCTCACACAAACAGAAAAACCTTGCTTTTTTTAAAAAAGTTTTTTAACTAGACCTTATTCAGCTGACATTTAATATATGTTTCAAATATGCTCACCCCCATTACTTTAAAAATGCAAACAAAATTCAGACAATATGCTTGAGTAACCACATATTTTAGCAAGTTACTACAATGCTGAAGGACATGTCTTCTTAGGCTTAGTTCTTCACCTACATAGGGAGAAGATGAAACAGATACATAGACATCCTTCTTTAAACAAACTTACAGACTTGCCCACATATGGTCATTGGGAAAGAGGAGCTAGATTTGATTCACTTTTCTCTGCTGTTCAGCAACGATCCTCAGAGTGGTGATTTTTCCTACAATGAGACCAGCGGTAATGTTTTAAAATGCACTTCTGAGCCCTATGCACACTTGCTGATCAAAATCTTGAGCTGGCTTCAGGAATTTGCATTTACATCAAGCTTTTCCAAGGGATTCTTTTACTAAGTAAATGTTTGAAAACCACTAGAAGGCTGAATATATAAAATTGTGATTGCATGAAAAATTGAATTTTATATATTTTTAAAACAAATATAAAATCTTATTACCATAAAAAGGATACTGGAGAGTGGATACTCCATTGGTGTGAATAAAGTAAATGTGAGAGGCTGGCAACTCTAGACAGGGAAGATTCCTGTTTACCAGGCTCCCAAGTTTGGGCTTCATCCTGATGGTCAGTGGTTTCCAGGGCACAGTGTGCATTAGAATCACATTGAAGAGTAGTTAAAACACAAATTTCTGCTTTCCAATCCCAGGGATTCTGATTTCTCAGGTCTGGGATTGATCAAGATAATCTGCATATCTTTTAAAAAATATTTATCTATTTTGATTGACAAATGACAAATTTTATATATTTATGGTGTACAATATGATGTTTTCATGTATGTAAACGTGGTGAAATGATTGAGTCAAACTAATTAACATATCCAACACCTCACATACTTACTTTTGTCATGAGAACATTTAAAATCTCTCTTAGCAATTTTCAAGCATACTGTACATTATTAGTTATAGTCAGCATGCTGTACAATAGATCTCTAGAACTTATTCTTCCTGAGACTTTCTACCCTTTAACCAACATCTTCCCATTCGTAGCTCCCCCACTTCCAACTTCTAACCCCCAGTGATTATTCTATTCTCTGTTTCTATGAGTTTAGATTTTTTTTTGAGATTCTACATATAAGTCAGATCAAACAGTATTTGTTTTCTTGTGCCAAAAATTTCATTAAGAATAATGTCTTCCAGGTTAATTCATGTTGTTACAAATGAGAGAATCTCCTTCCTTTTTAAAGAATAAATAGTATTCTATTGTGTATATACGCAGTAACCATTTTCCCTATCTATTTACCTGTTGGTAGATCCTTAGGTTGATCCCATCTTTTGGTTGTTACAAATACTACTCAAGGCAATCTATAGATTTAATGTAGCCTCTATCAAAATTCTAGTAACCTTTTCACAGAGATAGAAAAAAATCCTAAAATTCATATGAAAGCACTGAAGAAGTTGAATAACCAAAGCAATTTTGAGAAAAACTAAAAAGCTAGAGGCATCACTCTATCTGATCTCAAAACCTACTACAAATTTTAGTGATTAGAACAGGATGGTACTGGCACAAAAATAGACATGGGAACTAGTGGGTCAGGATAGAGAGCCCAGAAATAAATCCACACATTTATAGTCAGCTAGTCTGCAACAGAGGTATCAAGATAACACAATAAGAACCGTCTCTTTAATAAATGGTGCTGGAAAAACTGGATGTACACACGCAGAAGACTGAAATTAGACCCCTATCTCACCCTATATAAAAATACAAATTAGATTAAAGACTTACTATAAAACATAAGACCGAAAAGTGTAAAACTACTAGAAGAAAATATAGGGGGAAGTTCCATGACATTGGTCCGGACAAAGATTTCTTGGATTTGATCCCAAAAGCACACACAACAAAAGCAAAAATATTAAATGGGATTGCATCAAACTAAAAAGACTCTGCACAGCTACAGAAACAATCAATATAGTGAAGAAACAACCTACAAAATGGGAAAAATATCAGTAAACCATACATCCAATGAGGGGTTAATGACCAAATATATATGAAGAATTTAAACAACTCAATAACAAGAAAACAAATAACCTGATTTTAAAAATGAGCAAAGGGCTCAAATAGACATTTCTCAGAAGAAGACATACAAAAGACAAAGAGGTATATGAAAAATGCTCAACATTAGTGATTATCAGGAAAATGTAAATCCAAAACTTATGAGATATCACATCACACCTATAAGAAGGGCTTTTATAAGAAGAAAGAAAGAAAGAAAGAAAGAAAGAAAGAAAGAAAGAAAGAGTTGAGAATATAAAGAAAAGAAAACATTTATATGCTGTCGGTACAAATGTAAATATGTACAACCACTATGGAAAACAGTATGAAGTTTTGTCAAAAATTAAAAATAGAACTACCATATTGACCTGGTTGTGGGTATTTGGACCCCAAATTGTTTGTATGGACAATTTGGACCCCAAATTTGGACCCCAGATTGTCCATAAGCTGTTTTCACTGGCCAAGCTTAAAGAGATTAGAAAAGACCTAGGTAGTTACATGACCAACCCTGACCAATATGTACAGGCCTTTGAATCATTGACCTCCCTATAGGACCTCACTTGGAGGGACATGTAGCTACTCCTAGACCAAATCTTAACATCCTTAGAAAGGGAGCGAGTTTATCAGGGAGCCCAGGAGGTGGGTAACAATTATTATTTATATTGTATACTAGAAGGACTGAAAATGGCTACAGTTAAACCTCTCAATTATAGACAGTTAGTAGCCATACACCAAGGCCCAAATGAGCCCCTAATGATCTTCCTGGAAAAACTTAAGGAAGCCATGGTTACATTCACTTATCTGACCCCAGAACCTATAGAAGGGGAGGCCATCCTTAGAGATAAATTTTTGACTCAATCCACACCTGATGTCAGGAGGAGCTTCAAAAGCTGGTGTCGGATCCCAATAAATTCACTTTGGCTCAACTAATGCAGGCTACTAATTCAGTGTATTCTAACAGAGACTTGGAAAAGGGAAAACAAAAGGAGAAATGCCATGGAAAAATTCTGGCTGCTATGCATATAAGCGCTAATCCCACAGGGGCCCAGCCTCAGGTCTGTTTTAGGTGTGGGAAGCCGGGGCGTTTCAAACGTGAATGCCCCCAAGGCTGTAAATGCCCATGGTGTAAGGGGGAACTACTGGAAGTCTGAGTGCCCCCAGATCTGGAGGGATCTGGTGTCCTCAGACCCAAGTCCCCAGTGATGGGTCCCAGGGCCACCTCTCCAGACTCCCACCACCTGAGTCAAAACTAAAGAGCCTTGGGCTATTTTCAAGGTGAGATCACAAATTGTCCTGTTCCTTGTGGACACAAGTGCCTGATTCTCCATGTTGCTTTTCTCCCCTGGTCCAAGGTCCTCTCGAAGAGTGACAGTTTGAGGCATATTGGGCCAGCCCCTTAAACACTTTTTTTCTCAAGACCTAGCCTGCTTCTGGGGTGACCTCCACTTATCTCATTCTTCTTAGTCATCAGGAAACCACGCTAACTTGGATACAAGCCTTACCCTTAGACCTGTTTAAGATTACACCCCTTTTTGTCTCATCTCTCCGGAAAAGTCCCAAAGAGAAAATCCCCAGAGAAAAGAGAGCTTCTCTTTTTCTCTCTCCTACTGTCTGTACTAAGATAAGGTACTATTCAATGTCACTTAAAAGTTTGTTATTTCAGTCAGACCTAGCTAAAATGTAAACATATGAAAAGAAAAGCTGTAACTCTTTAAAGTCCAGGCCACTATATACTTGGGTAGATCGTTTCAATTTGTTTCTTTTTTTGTTAAAAAGTTTATAAAGTTGTTTCAAAATATAAAGTCAAAAAACTAAGGCGAAAAGGAACTAGTATGTAGGAATGAGAAAGAGATGTAAAAAGGTACATGAGTATAAGAAGTTGGGTAAGGAGAGATAAAAATAAAAGAAAATATTTTAGGGATAAAAAGAATTTTGTAAAGTTTATCCTAAGATTGTCCCAAATGGGAAAAGAAAGACTAGGGAAAGATCAAAAGGTTAAAAGCAAGTCGTAGGTTTGAGTACATCACAGAATGTTTGTAAAAGATAAATCTTATGAAAAAAATATTGTGTGTGATAAAGATGGTTATATTTAAAAATTATTTTAAAAGGCTTCATATTTGACCCATGTTTACTAAATCATATGGTCAAGTTTGTCTCCAACATGTTCAAAGTCATCAGGCTCCAGATGGTGCTCCAGATAAAACCCCAAATGAACATCTACCAAAGCCCCTTGGATGCCCGTGACTTGGGACATCAGCCCATCTAATTCCCCCAGGACAAGTTGTTTGCACGTACCCTAAAGGCTGGGGCCCCACACTGTCCCCTTTCAGCATGGAAGTAGCTACATCAATCTCGATGCCCATATTCCTTTGCCTACAGGTGTATGCAAGTTAATAAAAGAGGGGGGAAATGACCCAACTGCAGGTAGCTACCCTTCCCTTACATACCCTGTCCCTATACATCATTCATCATACATCAATTCATACATCAATTCATGTCGTGTCCCTCTACAGACAGTTTGAGCTGCAGACAGGCTGTTACCATGACAACAAAGATAAAAAACACTGACTTGCAGACAGCAGACAAGCTGAGAGCTGCTGGGTTGGCATGGCAACGGGATAAGATGCCCAGACCTAAAAAGTTACAGGAAGTTAGAAAGCAGACTGGCTGTCCTTGTGAAAATAAAAGACTAAAACGGGATTTAAAGAAACACCATGCATCCCCTTATGTAGACGCTGACAAAGCAGGTGGATCAACACCTGCATCCGGGGGGTAGAACAAAGATAAAAAGTGGGCCAAGGCCTGTGGGCATGACAACCGGACTGGGAAAGACAAGATAAGGCACTAAAAACCCTACATAAAATGCGAGACTTAAGGGGAGGGCAGTGCTCCCTTTAGACACTCCACCATGCCCCTTTTCTGCTGTGATGCTCCCCCCCTTCTTCTTTTCTTATTTTTTCTTTTTTGCAGTACTGGGGATGAAACCCAGGGGCATTCTATCTCCGAGCTACACCCCCAGCCCTATTTTTTATTCTTCATTTTGAAACAGGGTCTCACTATGTTACAGAGGGCCACACTAAATAGCTGAGGCGAACCCGGATCTTCCGGTCTCAGCCTCGCTTGGGATTACAAGCGTGCACCACCACACCTGGCTCCCCCTTTCTTCACTCTGTTTGTAATAAAAAAATCCTGCTGCTTGCACCTGGAAGTTTCCCAGCTTTTATTTCTATACTGACTGAGGAAAAGGAACCACAGCAATACCCAAAACTGTAACAATATGCCCCAGCAGACCCACTTCGGATGTATATCCAAAGAAATTAAAATCAGAATATCAAAAAGACATCTGCACTCCAGTGCTTGTTACAGCACGATTCATGGTAACTAGCATTTCTTAGAAGTCTACTTATGACGCTGGAGTTACTGGTCAGGGCACGGGGCTTTAAGAACCACTAAGATGTTTAAGGATATTAAGTGTGTGTGTATGATGTAATCAAATTTGCCATTTTTTTTTTAAGAGATCCTTCTGGTGCAGCTGTTCTCTACTTTGGTTGTACATTACAATCATGTAGGCCAGGCGACCCCAGAGATTTAAACAGAAGCTACTGGGGAGAGTAAGTAAAATCAGACACCCATCAGCAGAGCGTGTGTGTGTGTGTGTGTGCGTGTGTGTGTATGTGTGTGTGTGTGTGTGTGAGAGAGAGAGACAGGGAATTGAATCCAGTGGCATTCTAATTCCAAACTACACCCCCAGCCCTACTTGATTTTCACTTTTGAAACAGGGTCTTGCAAAGTTGCTGAGGGACTCAACAGGTTACCAAGACTAGCCTCAAATCTGTAAGCCTCCTGTTTCAGCCTCCCAAGTACTGGGATTACAGGTGTGAGCCATCATGCTGGGCTCCATCAGCATTTTCTAAAACTCACAGGTAATTTCAATAGGTATCCAAGTGCGAGACACTGTGAGTAAGACTGGCAGGTGTGAAGCTGAGTGAGACCGTGCTTTAGTCCTAGAATTCAAGGAAAGATAAGTAAGCAGGGCTCCTGACCCACTGTACGAATCAGGGTTCTCCAGATGAACAGACCAATAGAATATTGGGATTCACTAAATTTATTAAAGTCCGTTGCATGCTTACAGGTGGAACAGAGAAGCCAATAGAAGAGATTCAACTCAATCAGAGAAGATGGACCCCTCAGATCTAGAGGGACCAAAGGTGCAGTCCAGTCTGAGGGTCAAGGCCTGGAAGCTCCCTGGAGAGTTTCTGATTCAAGTTCACATTCAAGACTGAAGATTCAGGACCCTGATGTCCATGGTCCCTCTCACACAAGGTTGAGTGTGTGTGAGCTTCCCCCTTCAGCTTTTAGTTTCATATGGGTCCCCCGCCTACTGAACAGCTCACTCCGCTCACTGACCCACATGCCTATCATCTCTGGAAACAGTCTCCATGTCACATCCAGAAATGGCTTTACCAATTTTCTAGGTGTCTCTCAATCTAGTCGACAACCCAGCTTAACCCTTTCAGTCACTTCTGTAATCACAGCAGAGCAGTTTTGCTTGTATCTTTTCAAACACTCACTTAAAGGGAAGGTAGAAAGTTTTCTGCTCTCAAATAAAATGAACCACTTTGAAAATCACTGCATCAGGAGTTTATTGAAACAAACTTGCCGAGGATGCTATGGAGAGTGATGGAGAATGGCCAGAGAGTGGTGCTGTGTTGCTGAGGCTTGATGAGGCTTGATGACTTCACAATTATCACTTTCCTCTAGGCTGGAGTCCCTAGAGCAAAGAGCACATTAAGATCACAGGTCCCAGAGCCTTACATCATCCCACTGCAAGACTCCTTGCTTTACATGCCTATGTATTTTAGAATTAGAATTTAGAAGGGAGGTAGTTTTCCTGGGAGGTATATTAAAAAGTGTACTTAAATGAAAGATATCCCAGTTCCAGAAAGAGAGAGACAGAGACAGAGAAAGATTTAATGCAATTATTTTTATTTTTACAGGGAAAAAGCCTAATTTTATTGATTTAACAGTGAAAAATGGCCCTATAAATTGGCTATAAGGTACATACTTTCTGTAAGTTGAAAGAGCTAAATCTAAAATTGCAAGGTATGACATATACACACAGACACGCACAGACAAGTGAGAAAAGATAAAGGCAGCCAAGTATTGAATTATCTGGGCATGATAGCACATCCCTGTAATCCTGGTACTTGGGAGAAGAAGACAGGAGGATCTCAGGTTCGAGACCAGCCTCAGAAACTTAGTGAGACTCTCAGCAACATAGCAAGGTCCTGTTTCAAAACAAAAAAATCAAAAGGGCTGGTGGTGTAGTTCAGAGGTAGAATGCCTCTAGGTTCAATCCCCAGTACCAAAAAAAAGTACTGAATTGGGGCTGGGATGTAGCTCGGTGGTAAAACATGTGCCCAGCTATGTTTTTAATTTGGTTGTCACAACTATAATTATTCAGCCAGGCGTGGTGGCGTATCCTTGTAATCCCAGTATTTGGGAGGCTGAGACTAGAGGATTGCAGGTTTGTGGCCAGCCTCAGCTACTTAGTGAGGCCCTTCGCAACTTAGTGAGACTCTGTTTCAAAATAAAGAATAAAATATAGGGCTGGGAATGTACCTCAGAGGTAGAATGCCCCAGGATTCAATCCCCAGTACTACTACTACTACTACTACTAATAATAATAATAATAATATTAATAATTCTTTTTTGATTAATTTTGTAGACGTTTTTAAAAATATCACAGTAACATAGTCCAGAAGAGGGGTCTGTTGTTTTAGAAAGTCATTTAAAAAGAATATCAAGCCAGGTTTGGTGGCACATGACTGTAATCCTAGTACTTGGGAGGCTGAGACAGGAGGATTGCAGGCTCAAAGCCAACCTCAGCAACTTAGTGAGACTCTGTTTCAAAATAAAAAATAAAAGAAGTATGGCTGGGTGTGTAGCTCAGAGGTAGAATGCCCCTGGGTTCCATCCCTAGCACCACAAGAAAAGAAAGAACATCAAGATAAGAGAAAATTGTAAAAAAATTTAATTTAAATTTATATAAATATTTTATTGCAGAGACATAGGTGATCAATAAAAACTTAAAATATATTACATCAAGATAAAATTATCTGAAGGAAGTAGACTGGAAATGCAAGCTCAAGAAAAGGAGTGATGTAAAATTTCTTTTAAAGAAATCTTACATGTGTTGTAAATAGATGATGGGGGTATCAGACCTCTAAGATATCTAGATTGCACTGTAAATATTTAAGAGAACAATATAGCATTTAGAGTGCACCAGAAATTACAGTGCTTTTCAACTATCTAAAATTATGTTAAAAATAGAGTTATCTACTTTAAAATGTTGGAGGATGCAACTGCATAACTTTAAAAATTATTTTATAACCGGGTGTGGCGGTGCACACCTGTAATCCCAGTACTTGGGAGACTGAAACAGGAGGATCGCAAGTTTGCGGCCAGCCTCAGCTACTTAGTGAGGCCCTCTGCAACTTAGTGAGACCCTGTTTGAAAATAAAAAATGAATAAGTCTGGGGGTATAACTTAGAAGAATGCCCCTGGGTTCAATCCCCAATACCACAAAATATATATATTTTATTTTATTTTATAGTTTCATACTTTTATTGGTGCATTACAGTCTCACATCATACTGTAGTTCATAGTGATTGTGATATACATGCACACAGCACTTGGTGGCTTTTCCCCTGCTCCCTCCCCAATTCCCCTTCTCCATACAAGACATTGAGATTGGCCTTGGTATTCTCACATATGTATCTAATGTCAATGCAAGTGATTCCTTCATTGATTCTCCCTCTCTTCACCCCCACAAGCTTCTCCTAAACCACCTCCCTGGCTCCACTGAAGTTTCTCCTCCACTGTCTACAAGTTCCTCTTGTATCCAGATTACTCCCTAGCTTCCGCATTTGAGAGAAAACATATGACCCTTCACTTTCTGTGACTGGCTAATCTCACTTAGCATAATGTTTTCCATGTCCATCCATTTTCCTACAAATGACATAATTTCATCCTTCTTTCTTGCTGAGTAGAATTACATTGCATGTATATCGCATAATTGTGTAATCCATTCATCTGTTGATGGACACTTAGGTTGGTTCCATAATTTGGCTATTGTGAATTGTGCTGCTATAAACATGGATATGCATATATTACTGTAATTCTCTGATTTCAGTCCCTTTGGAGAGATACCCAGGAGTGATATCCTGGGTCATATGGTGGGTCCATTCCCAATTTTTTGAGGAATCTCCACAATAATGTCCATAGTGGTTATACTAATTTGTAATGCCACCAACAGTGTAGAAGAGTTCATATTTCTCCACATCCTCACCAACATGTATTGTTGTTTGACTTCTTGATGATTGCCATTCTGATTGGGGTTAGATGGAATCTCAGTGTAGTTTTGATTTGCATCTCCCTGATGGCTAATAATGTTGAACATTTTTTCATGTATTTATTGGTCATTTGTAGTTCTTCTCTTGTGAAGTGTCTATTTAGTTCAGTTGCACATTTCTTGATTTGGTTTTGTTTTTTAGTGCTGAGTCTTTTAAGTACTTTGTATTTTCTAGACATTAGTCCTCTATCAGAGGAATAGCTGACAAAGATCTTCTCCCATTCTGTAGGGTCTCTTTTTAGACTCTTGATGGTTTCCTTTGATGAGCAGAAACTTTTTAGTTTAATGCCATTCCATTTAGTAATTCTTATTTTTATTTCCTGAGCTTTTAGGGTCTTATTGCAAAAGTTTCTACCTGTGCCTATATGTTGGAGTGTTGGACCTATGCCCTCCTCTAGTAATTTCAAAGTCTCTGGTCTAATTGCCGGGTCTTTGATTCATCTCAGGTTGACTCTTGTGCAGGGTGAGAGGTAGGGATTTAATTCCATTTTTCTACAAATGGATAACCAGTTTTCCCAATACCATTTGTTGAAAAGGCTGTCTTTTCTCCAATGTACGTCACATATCTATAGCCAATTAATTATTGACAAAGGTGCCAAACACATACGTTGGAGTAAAAATTCTTGGAGTGAGCATCTGAGAAACAGAGGTTTAAATCTATTGATGTGGTGAATGTCTTTCCCTTAACTCTTATTTAGGTAGAGGTGAATTCCTTTGCTTGCCATAAAACTGCCTTGAATGGCATTTATGTAATATGTTTAAACACAAGGGGAAGAAAATAGACTTTAACTTTAAATTCTCAACCCTGCCTTCTCATGCCCAGGAAAGATCATAAAAAGAGACCAGGATCCATGATCAGGAAATTACCTGTGGGACCTGGGCTGTGGGCTAGGAGCACTGAAACGCCTTGCAGACAGAGGCTGAAAACAAGTTGGAAATATTTAAGTATCATTTAGGCATTATACTTCCTAGGAAATTAATAAATTAATTCTCAATGATATTTAAAGAATGGAGTAGTCTGACACAGGGAGGGGTAGTCCCCAAACTTTGGGCAGCATCTATATTTAGAAAGGCATTTTTATTTTCCAATAAATGAGGCCATTTTGAAGTCTTCTACAGAATAAGAAATCCTCTGTAGGTGATTGGAAAAGCAAATTTAACATTTTCAAATGAATGTCATAACAATGGGAAATCTTGAATCTCCGACAGATAGGAAACCTGTAGCTCAAAATTGGAATTTTACTCAGCCATAAAGAAGAACAAAACAATGTTATTTTGAAGAAAAATGGATGGACCTAGATAATATCATTCTATGTGAGATAAGCCGGTCTCACACAGTCAAAGGTCTTCTGTTTTCTCTCATATGTGGAAGACAGCGAGAAAATAGGGACCAAAAGGGATTTCAGATAAATGAGGAGAGAGACCAATAGAATAGTGGAAGGAGATTGGAGGAAGGAGGTGTAGAAGGGGAAAAATGAGGATTGAGGAAGGAAACAATTCAAATAATGTTATGTTCATGCATGAAAGTATCACTACCAATCTCACTAACATGTATGGGGAGGGTGGAGAGGGGAGTGGAGTGGGGCGCAGAGGGAAACACACCAGGTGACGTGTGCATGTGTGAATACATCACCTTGAATCTCAATATGTTGTATAATCACAGTACGCCAATAAAAGTATACGAACATGTTTCCGTATCTTGCACAAGGTCATAGTATCTTAGTAACAGATGTAAGAAGACTCCATACCCTATCTTCTCATTGTTTGGCATTTTTAACTATTTGGCCAAAAAGGTTCAACCCAAAATTTGAACTCTTTGTTGCTACTTCCCATATCACCCAGTACTACATAGAGTAGGAATTGATAAGACCACCATTGGAAGCAACTATCTAGCTCACAAAGCCCAGGAAGAAAGAGAGCAGGTTCCTGAGTTTGTGTATATTTCTAAACATAGGAGAAAAAATAACTTTACGGTACTACTAAAAAATCCTCTTTCTAATGCAGACTGTACCAATGTTGATATCAAAGCTTGGTCTGACCAAGTGTCCTTCCTCCTTTTTCCTGAGATGTGGGAAGCACGTAGGTTTGCTTCTTAATCTTGCTGTCATTCAAAGTGGAGAAAAAAAAATTCCCCTGTGGTTTTATAAGCTACAGACAGCAAACATGACTCTACTACAAGCAAGGCCAAAGACAATGATACAGGATTCACTTGTAATTAAATTTGTAGCTAACAGTTCCGGAAAAATAAATGCAAACCTTCATCAGAAAGATTGAACTGACAGGATGGAAATATTTCACCGAGCTACTGGTATATCATTTTCTTGGAAACAATTATGATAAAGTATATTGGTTTAGGCTGTAAATGGAGAACTGAGTATATATAGATAATTGACTTTTCAAGATACGGCTTATAAAAGGAGGAGGGGAGTCCAAAAATACCTGTTCTACAAGATGTGCATTCACACAAATTCAATTCCATCCAGACTGGAGAAGGGAAAAGTTGACTGACAGAGGAAACTGGACACGAATCGATTGACAGACCAGAGTTTTGACAGGAGATATAAATAAGAGAAGAAACAGGACAGCAAGAAGGCACTGTGAAAGGAACACGACAGCACAGTGGCCAGCTTGACAACTCGAGGTTGTTTAGGTCTTGGTAGAAAAAAAAGCACAGTGCCTTTAAAGAAGGTTTCTATACCGCTTTGCACCTCCTGGGGCACTGCGATCTCCAGGGAGGAGTGAGAAAGGAAAGCCCAGAGTGGAGGGAAGCTGCCCTCTCCTCTCCTTGGGGTCAGGGCACGCTGTGTGGAGGAGGGCGAGCACCAGCTGTCCACCACTGTTGCGTGTATCTGTTTTCTATTTCAAATATTCAGATGTAAAGAGGAAGCAGAGGCTAACCACATCAGCTGACCCTGGGCTGCCTTTGCTTCCAGAACAGAAAGACTCTTGTCACTGAGGTCCAGGAGATACCTCTTTCATTCAGAATTTAAAGTACTGTCAATTGCCAGGCATGGCGAGGTGTGCCTTAATCCCAGTACTTGGAGGCTGAGACAGGAGGATTGCAGGTTCAAGGTCAGCATGAAGTAATTGAGGGAGACCCTGTTTCAATTTTTAAAAAAAGAAAGAAAAGGGCTAGGAGTATAGCTCAGAGGTAGAATGCTCCTGGGTTCAATCCCCAGTACCAAAAAAAAAAGTACTCTCAATAAAGGGTATGATGTGATGAGTCTGATTGTGTCGTGCATCCAAATAGCTGCTCATGAGAGCGCACCCATGGTGACTGTCCAAATAGCTGCTCATAAGAGTGCACCCATGGTGACTGTCCAAGTCATACTCTGTCCCACCTCAGGGCCATTAACTAAGCTATTCCCTCCAGTGTAATCTTCTCTGTCCACACGTATCCTTGTAATTTTATACACTATTTGTGTGTTCATTTGATTTCTGTTTCTCCACTATGTACAGGATCTAGGAGGGCAGAGGCTATCTCTGTTGTATGCATAGCTAAATAACTCACAGTGCTGGAAATATATTAAGAACCTACATGTAATTAGTGAGTGACTAGCTTGTCTGCTGTGCTGAGAATTCCTGTTCTCTTTACCCAGTCACCGCACAGGTCATGTGATAAAAGCTACCATCAGATCTAAGAAAAATGAGGGAGGGGAGAGGGGAGAGGTGGAAAGAGTATGATGGATGAAGAGCCAAATCATAACTGCCTGATAGACGGGAGCATTTCTCAAGGTAACAGGGGACTGGAATAACTATGGATGCATTCATTAAAAAAACCATGGTTGGGAGAGAATAACATGGCTATAGAATAAGATATACTCAGGGGACACCAAGATTCAAACACTCAGTAGCCACACAGTACCAGTTGGAGATATTTTTTTCTCTCTTTTTTTTTTGTGGTACTGTGCATTGAACCCAGGGACATTCTACCTCTGAGATCCACCCCCAGCCCTTTTTTTTAATTCTTTATTTTGAAACAGGGTCTCACTAAGTTGCTGAGGCTGGCAGTGAACCTACAATCCTCCTGTCTCAGCCTCCCAAGTACTGGGATTACAAGCATGTGCCACCTTGCCCAGCTGGAGATATTTCTTAAAAGTCAGCACCAATGTCGGGCGTGGTGGTCTGCACTTATAATCCCAGTACTTGAGAGGCTGAGACAGGAGGATCACAGGTTCTTGGATAGCCTCAGAAACTTAGCTAGACCCTCAGCAACTTAGTGAGACCCTGTTTCAAAATAAAAAATTTAAAAAAATAGGGCTGGGGATGTAGTTCAGAGGCAGAATGCCTGTGGGTTCAATTCCCAGTACCACAAAAAGAAAAGAAAAAGCTGTATCACCATACTAGAAAATCAAATTCCCCAATAAGGCAACAACTTGAAACACATAGACGTGAGTGGACTACAGGATTCCTCACTTTTCGTATATCACAAACCTAATTATACTATTAAGACAAGAGAAATTAGGCTGGGCGTGGTGGCGCACGCTTGTAATCCCAGTACCTTGGGAGGCCGACACCAGAGGATCCGGGTTCGCGGCCAACCTCAGCTAGCTCTCTCTCTCTCTCTCTCTCTCTCTCTCCTTAGTGAGGCCCTCTGCAACTTCATGAGACCCAGTTTCAAAATAATGTATAAAAAAAAATAGGGTCGGGGGTGTAGCGCGGAGGTAGAACGCCCCTGGGTTCAATCCCCAGTACCGCAAAAAAAAAGAAAAAAAAAGAAAAGAGAAATTAAATTTTTGAATGAAGGACCTAGGGAATAGCAACCATCTATGACATTATTTTAAGATTTGTTATTAAGGTTATAATTCAAAAAAATTAAATTTCTTACCTGAATTGTCTATCAGTTAAAACTATGTACCTGCTAAGATATTAGGTTAAAATGTGGTTACAAAACTGAAGTTTGGTCTGCTTAAATTGGTGCAATAAGAGTTGCACATACAATACCACCTTTGAGTTTGGTTAAGTCAATGAGACACTGAACCCTTGGATTCTTCCTCCTCAAATAGAGAGAAGTTATTTCTTTCCTTCTTATTATAAATGCATGAGTTACAAAATTAGATCACATATGTGACCTGCACTAAAGGCCTTTAAAGAATGGTTATCCAAATAAAATATTGTGCATATTTCTACCTAATGAATAATAATTGTTTTCCTAAATTATAAAATAAAAGTCCAAGGTCACCCAGCTACCAAATACCAGGATCAACTTTCACCCACTTTTTTCCTCCAATTGCACACTTAATGCCGTCTGGTAAATGCTATCAATTTCTAGACATATTCATAGAAGGATATTTTTGCTGTTGCTACATAATTAAGAAGCTAAGATCAGTTTTATCAACATTATTTTAAAATCTTAAAATACTACATTTCAAGTTGTTTTCTCCTCCCATTCCTTGATAGAACTGAAGTCTACAAAAATAAACTTTTGGCCTCGCATCCCCTGAGGAGTTACTTGCCCAAATGTTAGCTCTACGTGATGAGATGCACAGGAGTCCTCCCCGCCTCATCCTCTTGCTCATATCTTTGCTCTCACCTGTTTACCAAGGTACTCAATAGCGTTCTAAACAATCTTTCCTATGTTCTCTTAGCCGATTATCAGAGCAAATTCAGGCCTTCCAACCTTTAAGATAAATGGAATAGGAGGAAACTGGAATAATGGCAGGTACTACTGTAGACATATTCCACAATTCCCAAGTTTCCTGGGCATACGGGGAGGGGCCAATGACACAAAACTTCTTAAAGTCCCTACATGGTCGATATTAAGTATCCCAGGACCACTTATACCCTGTGTTACAACTCCCTACCCTCCCTTCTGTCACTCAAGTATCCCAAGCTCTTTTTCGCCCCAGGGCCTTAGTACTGGCTTTTTCCCCCCACACCAAAACACTCTTCTTCATGGTTTTCAGCAAGACTTACTCCTTAAAATTTTCAGCCACTTATAATTCCCTTCCACTTTTTGCCTCTCCACTAGTTATTATCACATGACTCTATTAATTTTCTTCTAAGCACTTACTAGAACTATCATTAATCTTTTTTAGAATGTTTTTTACTACTCTGTTGTTTGTTCTTCTCTACCAGAATGCTGGCTTCATGAACACGGGCATCTCACCTACAGTGCTGACTGCCCCTCAGAGCCTAGCACAGCGCCTGGCCTATGGCAGTAATTGACTATATTTGTTGCATAATTAAGGAATCAATCCATATAAGGAAGATGTAGTCTAGAAGCAGGGATAATTCAAAATATGTCTCTTCCGAAATTTTCAAATGCAATCACATGGGCTAAGCTGTGTAGATGAGCAAGTTTGCAGAAAGAGAGGTGCCAACTCCCCAAGTTCTAAAATGGAGTGAGACATGGAAATTAGTCAGTACATTGATGTCACCGAATGAGCCACACAATCACCTGGTTTGCCAGATGACGGCAGTCAGTCTATACCCTTCACATTTATCCAAGTATACAATACACAACACCCCCCTTTCCTTAGCATAGGATGAATTTGGAGGTTTTTCTTTAAAAAGATTTTATAAATCATTTCCACCAAGTTGAATTTCCAAAGAAATAGAATTTGAATTATTCTAAATAATCCTGAAGATATGATATCTCTTTGAAAAATTAAATTATAGAAATGTATTCAGAAAGGAAAGTAATTGAAAAAGTCACCAAATGGTCATTAAATAAACATACGTGCATATTCATGTCTATAAAACTGAAGAATTTCCAAGTGGCAATACTTCAAGACAAACAGCATCTAGATGCTGCAGAACAAGATGCCCCAACTATATAAAAGCCTTAAGCTGTCGGGTGTGGTGGCGCATGCTTGTAATCCCAGTACTTGGGAGGCGGAGACCGGAGGATCTGGGTTCGCGGCCAGCCTCAGCTCTCTCACTCTCTCTCTACTTAGTGAGGCCCTCCACAACTTCGTGAGACCCGGTTTCAAAATAAAGGATAAAAAATAGGGCCGGGGGTGTAACTCAGAGGTAGAACACCCCTGGGTTCAATCCCCCATACCGCAAAAAAAAAAAAACAAACCTTAAGCTGCCATCTGACAGATTTTACTGTGGTTAAGAGCTGTAGATATTCCAGCCATTAAACAAAACACTGTCCAGGATTACGGAATTGATGTTTCACATATTATTGAAAGACAAAGCCAGGCAGGCTGGCACACACTTGTCATCCCTGTACTTGGGAGGCTGAGACAGGAGGATCACAGGTTCATGGCCAGCCTCAGCAACTTAGTGAGACCCTGCTTCAAAATAAAAAATAAGGCTGGGGGTATAGCGCGGAGGTAGAATGCCCCTGGGTTCAATCCCCAGTACTAAAAAAAAAAAAAAAAAAACAGAGAAGATGAAAAGAAGAATTGTAGGCTTGTAAAGATCAATGCTTAAAATATGGTTCCTTTAAAGACAACTATAATGTCAAGCTTCTGAGCACATAAGGCCTGGGGCGAGGGCTTCACCTACCTCTGGCTGGCATCACAGATGTGGCCCAGCCAGAGACCCACCACCAAATGGCCCTGCTACCAGCACTGCCTGGGCATGGTTTGCTGCCCCTCATCTAGAACCCTAGTGCTTAGTCAAATTTACCACACAGAGGAGTTGGCCCATAAAATTACTGTACCTGTTCATATTTTTAGTTTGTATGAAGATTTTGTTTCTGAATCTAGATTCTTCTCTTCCTCTCACTCTATATTACTGTCCTCACTGTCAGCTGTTATGCTAAATTTATTTCATAGTGTAGCCAAGCATCAGCCCAGAAATCTAGCAACATCATTTTTCATACCTATCAGCAGA
This sequence comes from Glis glis, assembly GCA_004027185.1. NCBI lineage: Eukaryota > Metazoa > Chordata > Mammalia > Rodentia > Gliridae > Glis > Glis glis. The sequence continues at coordinate 75,874 of PVJS01001363.1, read as the reverse complement.
ATAATAAAAGTTTTTGTTAATTGTTTGCACCACAAGCCGCTGAAGAACATCCAGAGGAATTTTAATATCAGAATCCCACAACCCTCTTCCTCTTTTCCCCTTAATATCTATTAACTTAATTCTATTTTAGAGTTCCCTACACACTCCTACTTAGAATAAACTATCTACAGCCGGGCGTGGTGGCGCATGCTTGTAATCCCAGTACTTTGGGAGGCGGAGACCGGAGGATCCGGGTTTGCGGCCAGCCTCAGCTTGAGCACGCGCGCGCGCACGCTCTCTCCCTCTCTCCCTCCCTCCCTGTCTCTCTCTCTCTCTCTCTCTCTCTCTCTCCCTGTCTCTCTCTCTCTCTCTCCTTAGTGAGGCCGTCCGCAACTTCGTGAGACCCGGTCTCAAAATAAAGGATAAAAAATAGGGCCGGGGGTGTAGCACGGAGGTAGAACGCCCCTGGGTTCAATCCCCCATACTGCAAAAAAAAAAAAAAGAATAAACTATCTACCTCAAACAGTGATAGACTTTGCCTACGATTATGTCAGATGTGAATCAAGTGTGCTGCTGGAAGGAACAGGAAGCAAATTGGACAGTATGTCTCTTCTCACTCTGCTAGCCTTCTAGACCTCCCTCTGGTGCCTCCTGTAGGCAAGCTGAACAGAAAACAAGCAGACAAAAGAGAAATGTGTTTTGCAGAACGCTAGCCCAGCATTACCAGGCAAAGCATAGACAGGTGGGTTTGGACTGAGTCACAGAACCCCTCTCCTACCTGGTCTCGGGGCTCAGCTGTGGGTTCACTCAGCCTGCAGCTTGGCAGCTACTCAGGCTGCTCTGTCGAAGACTTCAACTTGTTTACCTCTGGAAACAGATATGGACTCTGGGTTATTAATGTTGAAACAGATCACATAAGTCGCCCACTAAATCTCCACTAAGAGAAGCAATGAACCAGATGCCAGAGATAGATAAACACAGCCTTGACCATAGGAAGCACTGTAACTGACAAAACATAAATATAAATTGGGCCATTGCTTTCTGAGACTTCGAAGCACAGCAAAATCACTCCCGATCAGTTATTTTCTTCCAGTATAAATGGTCTGCCTCTCCTCTCTTCTAAAGTGAATTCAGATTTCTTAATAATTCAAGGACGGAAGAACTGGTGGGGAGATTTCCCAGGCTTCTTGCCCTTCTCCTGCTGCTACCTTTCTCTTGAGCACTGTCACTAGGATGAAAATGCAGCGGATGGTGACAGCCCACTCCGCGGCTTTCTCCACTGCTCTCCGAAGGCTCGGTGGGAAAGAACGGAGGACCACTAATATAAATTCTCAGGTCCACCAGCAAAACCCTGTGCAGACTGGAGCAAGACAAGGGAGTGTGCCGAGCCCCTGATTGTGTCTGGAGCAGAACACAGACTTCCTCAAGACCAAGTTTACAGCCACCAAATGCACTGCTACTGATCATGTGAGTGATGGCGGAGATCTAAGAACACAAACAGTATCCTGGAGAGACCAGGAACGTTGCTGTAGAGACCGCTTCCGACACCACAGAAACACAGGGGAAGTGGAACTGAAGGAGAAACGATGTGGCCAAGCCATTGCTGCTGGTTGCAGTACAGCATCCTACCTACCCCAGGGAACTTCTGTAGACAAAGCTGGATAAAAGAGAGGAATCTAAAAGATTGCCAAAAAGAAATTCTAAAAGACTTCAGAGTCATAACCCCAAAGACTTCAGAGTTTATAGCCCCAAAGAAATTAAAGCATGCTTACGAATTCTTTTAAAAAGAGCTCAAAAAAAAGAGATTCAATGGTTCAAAGAAAAACTATGAGTTATCATGAGTAGATGAAAATCAGTCCTTCAAAGCTTGAGGGAAAAAAGTAAAAATTTTACAAAGTCACACATAGACTGCATCTAACATAAATATAATCTTGTTCATTACTCACCCAGAGTCTAGAGTAATAAGAAAACAATAAATAAGAAAAATAATTTAATTATGCAAAATAATAAATTGGAACTCAAGCACTAAAGCAAACAAAAAGAAAGTAAGTAGGTAGGAAGAAATTAAGTTAAAAGCTAAATGTAATTAAAGATACAATACAAATAATAGAAAGGATAAGTAAAAGTTGCTTCTAAAAAGGAAAGTAAAAAAAGTCAAACCCCCAGATCCCTGATTCATAATGAGGGATAAAACAAAAACTAACAACATTTGGTATGAAAGGATGTCAGAAGAGATCAAAATATTCATAAGATAGTATTGTCTGCAATTTTACAACAATACATTCAAAAAGCTAGAGGAAACAGATGAAATTCTCACCAAATAGAAAGTACCAAAATTGGTCTAGCAAAAGATGGGGAACCTGAAGTGACCAATAAACATAGTGGGTATTGAAAACGCAAATTTTAAAATCTGCCATTTTTAAAGACACTTGCCCCAGGTATTTTTATAGGTGGGATTTGTAGTCATGATAAAATGAAACTTTATAAAAAGATCACTCCCATAACAGCTAAACTTTTAATATACCAGTTTTAGGTCACAGCAAAAGACAGTTATTTAAAAATTAAATGTTAATTTAATACTAATATTAACATATGTAAATTCTATTCATGAATATACATGCAAATTTTTGAAATAAAGTATGAGCAAATTAAATCCAACAGTATAGTGAACTAATAATGCACCATGACTGAGAAGTATTTTATTAGAGGAATGCAAAAATAATTTCTTTATTAAATCTATCAATACACTATCAAATTAAAGGGAAAACTTTATAAAAACCCAATAATCATTTCACATAAAATTTTGAAGTCAAATAGAAATAGAAGAAAACTCCTGAAACATGACAAACACTAATATTAAAGTCAATATTGGCATATTGGATATATGTTCATGTGATGGTTTGGCTCTAGAATGTCCCCCAAAAGCTCATGTGTTGAAGGCTTGGTCCCCAGTGTAGCAGTGTTCAGAGGCGGGGCTTTGGGAAGGATTGGATCATGAGGATTCCAACCTCAGTGGATTAATCCATTGACAGCCGAATGGACCACTGGAAGGAGATGGAAACTGTAGTCATGTGGGGCATGGTTGGAAGAAGGAGCTCACTGGGAGTGTGCCCTTGAGGACTTTGTCTTGTCCCTGGCCCCTCCCCCCAACCTCACCCTGTGCTCTGGCTGATGTAAGTGAGCAGCTTTCCTCCACTCACCCTTCCACCATGATGTTTCTGCCTCAGAGCCAGCCAATCATCGACTGAAAGCTCTGAACCATGAGCCAAAATAAATTTTTCCTCCTCTAAGTTGTTCTTGTTAGGTATTTTGGTCACAGCAAGAAAAGCTGACTCACACAGTATTTTTCCTTAAATCAAGAAAGATTCGAACCTACAATTCAAAATACCACATGCTAGGAGAAAAACAGAAGGATCAACATTGAAACATATTTTGAAATTACTGAGTATCTAGTATATAAGGAGATTATACAGAAGTTTATATCAATCAAGCACGTCAAATAAAGTGAAACAATTAGCTTATCCTAATTGCCAGCATCAATAATTAGGAAGAAAGTGTATTGACGTCTACAAATTTCCAAGAGAAAGTTTGACTCAAGGATTCTTCTTGCAAGTTAGGCTTTCTCAATTTATAGAAGAATTTGGAGAGTACATCCTCCAAAAGACATTTTTACAAATAAACACACATTCACACAACACCCAAATGCACACATGAAGAAAAACACATACACACTGGCATGCGTGCATGCTCAAACCAGGCACACATGCAAACAACATCATACACACCACACGCAGGCACAGACACCCACACAGGCATGCACATACATTCACATCTTAATTTTTCCAAATTGTTTTTCTAAACTGCAAGGGGATCTCTTAGGAAAGAAAATCTCTAAGAGTATAAAAAATACTTACTGTATTCCAGCAGATCCTTCATTTTATTTTTAGTGTGTCTTGCAAAACCTGGTGAAAGATGAAGAAAGCTTTTTTGCTATATTTTATTAAAACTAGCATGTATCCATATGACCTCACATTTCTAAATTATTTCTATTTTGTCTGAGTATGTGTGTTAAATAGCCTCTAGAATAAGATTCACCAAATATTAAGATTATTTTTAACTAAATGGGCTTTTGAATGATTTCTTTTCACTTTATTATTTGAGTTTCTTATGAAATTTATATCCTTTTTACAAAGCTAACAAAGTTCTCTGTCTTACAAAATGAAAAATAAGGAGGAAAATGTGAAGAGAAAGAGAAAAAATTAGTATATCATAATGAGTTTCCATTATAATATGCTTAGTATGCCTGTTGTATGAGTCAAAGAAAATACCGTAATGGAGTTTCTGTTTTGTAATTTGATTTCACAACAGGAAATAAGAGCTGAGACAGCCATTCTAATCACTTATGGGTTTCCCTGTTTTCCTCTTATTCAATAACCAAAATTAGAGCTGTAAAAGGCCTCCCTACCTCCCAACAAGATTTCCTGTGGTATACTCTCCTGGGTTCTCCTTAGTTCAGCATTAGAATCCTTGAATGTTGCAGAGGGCCTCACTAAGGAGAGAGAGAGAGAGAGAGAGAGAGAGAGAGAGAGAGAGAGAGAGAGCCGAGGCTGGCCGCGAACCCGGATCCTCCGGTCTCCGCCTCCCAAAGTACTGGGATTACAAGCATGTGCCACCATGCCCGGTTTCAAAATAAAGTATAAAAAATAGGGCTGAGGGTGTAGCACAGAGGTTCAATCCCTGGTACAGCAAAAAAAAAAAAAAAAGAATCCTTGAATGTTAGGGTTTCATCTATTTCTCTTTATAGAAACCAGCCATTCTCTTGTATCCACAGGATGACAAGTGTGAGGAAGACCATCTGCATCTCACTTTTGAGTTCCAGCCAGGCCACAGGTCACTAGATTCTGATTAAGCACCAGAGATACTATAAGTTGGACTCCTTAGTGTTTATTTTCAATAACAAGAAGAAAATCTCTAAGGACCACATTACAGTATTCCAATAACCCAAGCTCCCTTGATTACCCTATGTAGATGCTTATGAAATTCTAATCAGTAGGGAAATAATCATAAATGCATGATACATTTGGGGGGATTACCAATTTCATAGAGGCAAAATTTGTACATGATAAAATGCACCTACTATTTGTACAATGCTGGGAATTTTGACAAATTGATATACCTGTGCATTTACCATTAAAATCAAGGTTAAAAACTTGCCCATGAACTTAAAAATTCCCATGAGCCTCTTTGTAGTCAACAACTCTCCCAACCCCACCCCGGGTCTCTCTAGGGTAACCATTGATCTGCATTCTGCTACTTGATGTTAGCTTCACTTTTTTGAGAATTTCACGTAAATGGAAGCACACAGCATATATTCTTTTGTGTCTGGCTTCTTAAACGGAGTAGAATGTTTTGAGATTCATCTATTCTGTTTCATGTATCAGAATGCTGTTCGTTTTTCTTACTGAGCAGTATGTCATTGTATGGATGTGCCATAATTTGTCACCTGTTGATGGACATTGGACTATTTTCAGATCGAGACTATTATGAATAAAAGTGCCTTACATATTTTTCATAAGTCTAGCACGAGCATATGCCCTCATTTTTCTTGGGTAAATAACTGAGAATAAAATTCCTAGGTCAAATGGGAGGGATGTATTTAACTTTATAAGAAACTACCAGGTATTTTCCAAAGAGGGCATGCCGTTTCACATCCCCACAGTCATAAACGAGAATTACGGTGGCTCTGCACCCTAGGGAGTGTTAATCTTCTCGATATTAGCCATTCTATGGGAGTACATTTCATAGTATTTTTTAGTTTCTATTTACGGTATAAACTTTGATGAGGTACAGCATATTTGCGTGAACTTAAAGATTGCTTATTTGTTTTTTTGTTTGTTGTTGTTGTTTTTTTTGCAGTACCGGGGATTGAACCCAGGGGCGTTCTACCTCCGTGCTACACCCCCGGCCCTATTTTTTATACTTTATTTTGAAACCAGGTCTCACAAAGTTGCGGAGAGCCTCACTAAGTAGAGAGAGAGAGAGAGAGAGAGAGAGAGAGAGAGACAGAGAGAGCTGAGGCTGGCCACGAACCCGGATCCTCCGGTCTCCACCTCCCAAAGTACTGAGATTACAAGCGTGTGCCACCACGCCCGGCAAAGATTGCTTATTTGGAACAAAGGAAAATAAAACAGCTCACATATGTAGGCCCAGAACCCCCATGACCAATAAGAACTAATACTCAGGGCCCAGAGAATGCATGGTCTTTGCTTTCAGGGCAATGCTTTATCTCAATGTCCCTCCTGTCCAGCACGGCTCTCCCAAAGCCTCCCAGACCTCAGTCTCTGGACCTTCACTCCCTACACTTACTGTCTGCCTGCTTCCCTCTGACAAAACTAATTTCTCTGGATCACTAAACAGATGGCAACCCCCACCTGGCCAATGTGCCCTGTTACCACAGAGGCAGTTTTCTGAAAGTCCAGATCGTATTCTTGTTCACATGTGCCCATGGTGCTTGCCCTTTGCCCCCGTTCTGCTGGTCACACACTGGTCACACTCCCTCCTGAATACTTGCACTCTGTGGTTCTTGGCGTGATAAATCACGCCCCCCCCCCCACTTTGAGAAGCTCTAAGTCTTTTGTTAGCAACTTATAAATACATCATCCTTTTTGTTTGTTCCCCAAGCCAGCCTCTCTGCTTTCCCAGATAGTCTCGTTGCTTTCTTTCCAGGAGTATTTTCTAGCCAAGGCAAAGTTTTGGAAGAAGGTGCCAGTAGTCACTTTTCTTTGCCCAGTACTGGGATCTAACCCAGGGCTTCGCGTATGCTTGGCAAATGCTCTACCGCTGAGCTATGCCCCACCCCAGAAGTCATTTTTTTCATCAGTTCTACTGTTTCCTCATAGTTTTAATCTGGGTCAGAATCACTGTTGTAAAATCAATCCAGCATTCATGGAGAACTACTGTCTTAACTCTGCATCAGTATTTCTCTGGAATGGCAAATCCTAAGAAGTATCTCAGAGGTCCTGGACCTCTAAGACTAGGCTATTAGCATGGGCCACAGACCTGCTCTATTCAACAAGATGTATTTTAAGGTGAAATTTTTAAAGCAAAGATTTAATTAAAAAATTTTTTTCCACCAGGCTTGTCCCTTCTAGTTTGTTTATAATGGTGTATTTAACAAAGTCAGGTACCAAGAAAATGTGACGAGTACAACATCAGTAAATTCACATTGAAGCCCCTTTACCTGTTATTATTATAACTCCATCCAAAAATATCAATTAATATGGATTGCATTATTTTTCTCTCAATAATTATTCTTAGATAACATTTATTAAAGTGAGACAGAGCAGGGAGGGCCCTGATTTCCCCCCACCCACATGCACACACACCAAAATTTCCCACTTAACACAAGCTACTTTCAAAAAATTGTTTCCACCACCGTAAGTGGTTCAGGAGCTGCTGACTCCCCCGCCCCCAACACTTTCCCACAACCTCCACTTGCACAATATGGCTGAACTTTACTTACAAATGACCTTCCTGGGTTGGTGATGGCAAACACCTCACAATCTCTTACGAGCCGAGTACAGATGAACCCAACATGTGTGCACAAATTGCTGTGTCAAGTGTGAACCCCAGTGCCAACAGCAAAGAACTGACAAGGCAGATGCAGAAATGCAAAGACCACATGCAACAGCTGTGTGCCCGCACGAGCCCGTCCTTCCAGTCTATAGAAGCTTAGCTTCTCCTGTCCTCCGTCCACGCAAAACGTCTCCATCATGCTCAAGCACAAGCCCCAATAAAGCCTCTTCGTGATTTATATTTAAAAGTAAGCAAAAAAAGAAAAAAACCTTAGATGAGCTGGTAACACTAAGAGCTGATAACATCAAAACAGCTGCACTTTACCTCTTTCTGATTTCTATCCTCAATTGAGCAAAAGAACCGCATGCTGACTGATAACAAAGGGGCTCAGGCTAAGCGCTTTATGTGTACAGCAATATTCTGAGATAGGTACTGTTGTCTTCATTTTACATATGAGGAAACCAAGGTTCAACAAGATTAAATGAGTTGGCCTGGATCACTCAGCTAATAAATGAAAAATAGAAGCCAGGCGTGACAGCTCACGCTTACAATCCCAGTACTTGGGAGACTGAGACGGGAAGATTACAGGTTCGCGGCCAGCCTCAGCTACTTAGTGAGACCCTCTGCAACTGAGTGAGATCCTGTTTCAAAATAAAGAATAAAAAATAGGGCTGGGGGTGGAGCTCGGAGGTAGAATGTCCCTGGGTTCAATCCCTAGTACTGCAAAGAATAAATAAATAAATAAAAAGTACAAGGACTCAAAGTCAGGTTGGCCTCACCTGCTCTCTGTGCTCGCACCCCTGTTCTGTACCTCCTCCCCCTCTTTGTAACTTGAGCGTCTGTTCAGGAGTCTTCAGAGTCAATGGAGTTACATTTACTAGGGCCTACCTGCTGAGAACCATTCTACTTAAAAGTATTTCACACTGCTCTCTCTTCCATATCCTTGAAGTGAATTTCCAACAAGTCTGTAAAGGAGCTAAGCAGCATTCCTGGGATTGAAGAGCATACACATCTGCAGGCTTTGCTGACTCACATTCATTTCCGTTTCACAAGTGCTGCCGAGCCTGTGTTTTACTGATAGCTGTTTTACAAGATCTTCATTACTTCATAATTGTTCAGCCTTCTACATGAGGTTTTCCTTGTGAAGACAGATGGTCTGCATGGTTGGAAAATTGGAATAATAAAAGGAAATGAGAATGTGATACCAGAGCATCTTTCATCCCCAATACCAATAAATAACTAAATTAAATGTTCTTTTTCTCAGGCATTGTCAAAGCACACCATTTCCACGAGCCACACTCATAAAATCCTGCAGGGTAGCAGAGGCCAAGAACAAATGCAGGGAACATTAGTCTATTTTATTAACCAGGAAATGTGTCTACAGCAGAAATCATCTATGCCACTATTCCTAAAAATAAGTCATTTATGTCTGTTTGTGGCTTTCTGGGGGCAGGTCCCTAATGGTAGAACCATTCTCTCTCTCTCTTTTTTTTTTCACGGTACCGGGGATTGAACCCAGGGGCTACACCCCGAGCTACACCCCCGGCCCTATTTTTTATCATTTTATTTTGAAACCGGGTCTCACGAAGTTGCGGAGGGCCTCACTAAGTAGCTGAGGCTGGCCGCGAACCCTGATCCTCTGGTCTCTGCCTCCCAAGTACTGGGATTACAAGCATGCGCCACCACGACTGGCGTGGTAGAACCATTCTGAGCTGGGCAGGGGAGAGGGAGGAAAGAGGAACATCTGGCAGTGCGGAGGACAGGAAGTCGATGTTACCTTGTTTTGCACTCTTGAGTATTTTTGTATTTTTTTTATAAATAACTCACTCTGGAACGCAGTTTAAGTTTCTTGGCAGTATTCTGATACTTACATTTCAAATCTTACATTTAAGTTTTGGCAGAACCAGAGCAACATGTGGTCCAAAGTTAGTTTTGCCCTACATAGAGGCAAGCTGTTTCTGAATATCTGACCCAGAGTTCCATGATTTGAAATTTTCCAGTATGGCTGTTGGAAACAGACACTATTCCCTGCCCATTGTGAGCGCTTAGTGTTTTTCCCTCTGATGTTTTAGGGTGGCTCTTTCACAGACCATGGCAGTTCCCTCGGATACATGTGCTGGTTAGCACTCTGCTGGTCCTCGAGGGCAGTGTCTACGAGCTCCAGACTGACTTCTTTGCGCGGTTCTCTCCTTCCAGTTCTCTTCCCTGTGAAATCTATACCTCTTAGCCTCCCTGAATTCACAGCGCCATCTCCTCAATTTATGGAGCCCTCTAGGTTTAGCCTATTCACTCGACCAACACAGCTCTTCCTAGAAAGAAGTCTGCTAACTAAGACACAAATCTCAATAATAAAATCATGACAGATAAAACATTGTTTGTACCTCTCATCATAGTCCTCAGTATCTTGCCTACTGGAGAGGTTGAGAAAAATAAAGAACTCCCTTACTCCATCAAATAATTGCATAAGAATGTCAAAACTTCACAAAAACAAATTCTTATTTCTGTTCCTCTCAAAAGTCTAGCCTTATTTTTTATCACGGTCCCTAATAAATATTCGTATGGCAAATTTGTTTTGGTTTTTTATTCAGGATTAAGAAAAATCAGGAAAATTATGCCGGGCGTGGTAGTGCATGCTTGTAATCCCAGCACTTGGGAGGCTGAGACAGGAGGATCGCGGGTTCGTGGCCAGCCTCAGCTATTTAGTGAGACCCTCAGCAACTTAGTGAGACCCTGTTTCAAAATAAAGAATAAAAAATGGGCTGGGGGTGTAGCTCGGAGGTAGAATGCCCCTGGGTTCAATCCCCGGTACCACACACAAAAAAAAAAAATCAGGAAAATTTAAATACAAATACTTAAAATACGTTTTCTGGACATTGTCTTTCATAAGCTAATAGATTTCTGAAAGTTTTCAGAAGTTCTCCAAATAAGCCTGGTAGTTTTGTGGAAATAATAGAACCTTGGGATTATTCCCTGGATTCAATTCTACACCTAGGTAATTAGTATCTAGAAAGATTAATGTATAAAATCAACAGTTTAGCATGTAGAAATGAAAAGGTTTTGTCCTCAGTTATATGCGTCATTTCCCTCAGCTCTCTGACATGTATACACTTTTTATAACAATCAAATTAAGTGAGCTGAAATACCAACATGTGTACCAGACACCAGGGAGGATACAAAAATGGCCACCTGTGCCACCAAGCGGCATTCGGGATAGGGGAGTACACATAATGTGGTGGTTTTTTACCCAATGTTGGCAAGGCACAAGCACGTAAAATCACCGATAGCCAATGATCACCCTAGGAGACCGCTGTCATGGCCTCTGATAACACCTACTGATTTCCACAGGTTGGGGGCTCTTGGGAATCAGGTAGTTTGAAAATCCAGCATAGCATTTTTTAGCCAGATCCTCCAAAACACCTTTCTCAGAAATAGCAACAACAAATCTGGGTTATTTGTTGGTTTTAAAACCTACAGGTTGCTGGGGGTAGTGGCATATACCTATAATCCCAGTACTTGGGAGGCTGAGACAGGAAGATCACAGGTCCAACACACGGTAACTTACTGAGACTCTGTTTCAAAATTAAGAATAAAATAGTACTGGGGATGTAGGTCAGGGGTAGACCCCTCCTGGGTTCAATCCCCAGTAGCACACATGCGTACACACACACACACACACACACACACACACACACACACATGCACACACACACTTACAGTTGGTTTGTATATAGTTTTCTGTTCTCACTAAGGGAAAAAAAAAAGAATAGAAGGAAGAGAAAGAAAAACAGGAAAAGAACGAGGAAATGGTGATAGGTATAAACTGAGCATGGTGGCGCATGCCTGTAATCCCTGTACATGGCAGGCTGAGATAGGAGGATCACAGGTTCAAGGCTAGCCTCACCAACTTAGCAAGACCCTGTTTCAAAATAAAATAAATAAATAAAAAAGGCTGGGGGTATGGCTCAGAGATAGAATGCCTCTACCAAAAAAAAAATGTGGCAGGTATAAAAGAATTATTAATTCACAAAGATAAAGCAACCCAAATGTGTATACAACATTTATATTCAACATTGTTGAGTATACAGATTTATAACACATTTATAAGCCTACATTCTTACACTAAACATGGCCAGGATCAGCGTGAATCTGTCCTTCCTTCCAGCCTACACAGGAACCTCAGAGGATCCAGGGCCACCAACGATGGAAAGAAACGTGCTGCCCCAGTGCCAAGTTAGAGAGAAGCTGGGAAGGAAGGGGAGGCAGATGCTACCGCAGGAGATGAAACAGCACCTGCTCTTTCTGAACTAGACTGACTGGCTGCTCTTCGGTTTGGCCTTCTCAGAGGATGTTAGCCTTTCCGAGACTCAGTTTCTTGCCTCTAAAATTAGGAAACTTACCTCACCAGGTTGTAGTAAGAATTCAATGAAGAATTCTGGTTTTGTTACCTTTTGTTGAATAATTCTAGCCAGTTGTGTATAAGGTTACAAATACAACAGATCACAGTGATTCTAAAATTGCAAACACAAGTGCGGACTATTTTGCAAAATATCAGCGATGGCTGAGTTTTTCTTCACCTTCATTCTAAGTGTGCCAAGAGTCTGGTCCTAACAAGGAAGACCTTTTCGAATTGCAATCCTGTATCCTGAGGTCTCTGGTCTCCACATATGGTACAAGCCCGAAGGCAGAAAGAATGAGGTCAGCAGCCTGGGGGAGGGGGAGGCGTATGCAGGAAGCCTGTGACTATTTCTGACAATGTCAGAAATGAAATGCCTCTGGCTTCTCGCTCGAGCGCGGCAGAAGCTGCGGCTCTAAACAAGGACACGGCACTCTTCATGGCTGATGGCTTCAGAAGCCATGAAGAAAATGTGAAAAGACCATTTCTATTCTTACAGGGAAAAATCTGGTGTCTCGTGACGGAGACCGCATCCAGGAGCGGAAGGGGTGCCTGCAAGGCCCTGCTATTTACTTGCCTGCACTGAAGGGCATTGGCGAAGACAAAAGGTATTTTCCCTTCTGCAGCACAGAGAAGCCCATCTGTTATCCTGCCATGGCGCTGTGCCGGGGAAATCCTTCATGAGCGAGCGCCTCCCTGCCAGAGTTCCCTGGAAACACTCCCCAGACAGTCCTGCCCACACACAAGAGCGAGGCACTTCTTCCCAGCCTGCCTTTTTTAATTTTTCCTTTTTATTGTTCCACAGAGCTAGGCAGAGAACAGCGCCTGTGATTTAAAACTAGCAGGATGGTCTGCCTTCAGAGCTGTCAGAAATTTTTTATTATTGTTACTATTTTAGCTGTGGAACAGCGCTAACCATTTCAACTCAGATGCCCACAACGAAGGACGGTATCTCACAGACAAGCTCAGCGGAGGGAGAGCTGGCCAGTGCTGTCCAATCCCATGCTTAAGCAGACCCGCCAGAGAGCCCCAAGAAACGTGATCTGAATAGGAAGAGGTCTCCTGAGCCGGGCGTGGTGGCGCATGCTTGTAATCCCAGTACTTGGGAGGCTGAGACGGGAGGATCCGGGTTCGCGGCCAGCCTCAGCTACTTAGTGAGACCCTCCACAACTTAGTAAGACCCTGTTTCGAAATAAAAGAATAAAATAATAGGGCTGGGGGTGGAGCTCGGAGGTAGAATGGCCCTGGGTTCAATCCCCAGTATCGCAAAAAAAAAAAAAAGAGGTCCCCTGGGGCCGACAGATAGGCCGCTGTCACTGACGGCTGCCCCGCTGATGACCAGGTTCCATGCAACCCGAGCCAAAGAAATAGCTCTGGGGAAGAACTTTCCCTTCCCTCAGAACCCAGAAGGAGGAAGGAAAGGGAGCCAGGCACCAGCAGCTGGCCATTAGCGGCAAGTCCTGAGCAGGGAAAAACAGGGACCTTTGTTCTCTGGCTGCGGTCTCCTGGGGCACATTTAGCCTTCGCCTAGAGGCAGAGGTATGAACCCTTGGTGTTTCTTTGGAGCGCTTCTACACTCATGCATACATAACACCCAGAAGCTTCTCTCCTCCTAAGAAGCCTCACTACTCCAACCACTTGGAAAGTGCTACATTTTGTGCTCCTCTTCAAGAGTCAATTCTTGTGTTGTCTCACGTGGCTCGTGCTTTGGGGAATGGCGGAGGGCTTTCTGAAATGAAGTGGATAAACCCCGCATTTACGTCCACGGATCCATCTGCCACCATCAGCTTTCACCTCCTCCGCTGAGGCTGATATGTGACACTTGCCAGCCAGTGCACCTGGTACCCTTGTGGAACACCTGCATGCGTGAACCAGGAAGGCGCTGGCGGCTCCTTCCCTGACCTTTAGAAGTCATCCGCTCGTGTCCGGAGTCGTGATGTTGGGTGGCATGCTCTCCTGCCTTTGCCTGGCTGCAAACATTATTAATGATCTAGAGAAGCGAAAGCCCTGACTTTCTCTTTGGAGCAAGGAGATAAGAATGGGGCAGCAGCACCACCATTCTCACGCCTGCAGAACTGCAGCAAAGGGGAAAGAAACCATGGTGAACGGGAGATGCTCGCTATGATACTTGCAGAAAACCCTTTCCCAGTCCCGTCTGAACTGTAGAAAGGAATGTCACCTCACATGAAACAAGAAGAGTTTGACTCATTGTCCACGGAACTTGATGCAAGCAACCGATCTGGATATGCAGGTAATAAAACTAAAAGAAAGATCTTCACCCTTCTGGCTTTCGGCATTTTGATTATCTACAAAGATCAAAATATAATCACCATATAGTACAAGTGAGGACCAGGTACACAATGGTAGTCCCGTAAGATCATATCACCTAGTGACATCACAGCTGTCTTGGTGCAAGTACACGCTATGATGTGCACGCAAAGATGAAGTCACCTAATGCTTTCTCAAGGCATGTTGCTGTCAGTGATGTGTGACTGTAGTTACATAATAGTGCACAGACACCCTCTTAAGTTACTGAAAGAAAATGCTCTGATAAAAGCACAGAATTCCTTCCCACATTCATCCTCTCTTTCTTTCTTATTTTTTTCTGGTGGTATTGAGAATTGAACCACCGAAATATGATCTTGCTAAATTACCTGCCACACACTTCACATCTATGATTCTCCTGTCTCAGCTTCCCAAGTGCTGGGATTATAGGCGTGTGACACCATGCCCAACTCCTGCGTTCATTCTTTTGCAAAAATTATAATTTCAGTTCCACTACTGCAAGCAAAATATATTTTTGCAAGAAGCCAATCCCAGCCCACAGTAGTCTTTGGATCTGACATACTACTTTTTCAAAACTGAAAGAAAGCCTTTGAGTTGAGAAATCTAAAGAATAGTGTCTCTGCCACAGTGTAGACAAGATTGAAAAAGTTCTACCCGAGTGACAGATTCATAAAACCACAAGTCAGAGGTATTTCTCCAAGTCGGTGGAAAAGCATATTTTTTTTCTTTGGTACTGGGGATTGAACCCAGGGGCATTCTACCTCCAGGCTACACCCCCAGCCCATTTTTTTATTCTTTATTTTGAAACAGGGTCTCACTAAGTTGCGGAGGGCCTCACTAAGTAGCTGAGGCTGGCCATGAACCTGCGATCCTCCTGTCTCAGCCTCCCAAGTACTGGGATTACAAGCGTGCGCCACCACGCCCAGCGTGAAGAAGAGTATTTGATGACTGAGTCCCTAAGAAACAAAACCAACAACAAAAGAGCAAGTGACACATGAGGGAGAAATGTCCCTTCTGAAATCCATAATGAGTAGGAGAAAATGCCAGTGAAACACTCACAAACATTAAAAATAAATTTTCCTAGGGCAAAGAAACACCTAATACGATAGTATTAAGAGGATATTGCATATTCTCCCACGTGGCTTGCTCTGGCATGAAAAGAGATAGTATCTTCCAAATTTTGACGAGCCTCATTCAAATTCTCATCATTTGAATTATCCATATGTTCCAAGTGAAGAATTACACAATCAGAAATTTGAACACAGGAAGGAACTTGCAAATTACCTAGTCCTACCCACTCACTTTAAAAGCACAGAACAGAGCCCCAGAGGCGTGAGGGGACCGAACCCAAACTGTCAGAGCCAAGCACAGCAGGCCCGAGGCTGAACCCAGGTCTCCTGGCCCAGCGCAGAGCTCTGCCCACGGCGCCCTCAGCCCCATCCCAGGCTTCCTCTGGAAATCATCTACCTCCTTCTGCTGATGCTGCTCCGCTCACTCATCAGCCTGCAGGGACCAGCAGTGGGGCAGTGGCCATCCTCCCCCTTATCTGCCCAAATTGTGTTTAGCCCTCAGGGTCTCCTCACCCCTTCCCTGCCTATGATGCCACTACAATCTCAATCTACCCTCTCTCTCTCTCTCTCTCTCTCTCTCTCTCTATCTATCTCCTCCCTCCCTCCATCTCTCTCTCTCTCTCTCTCTCTCTGTCTCTCTCTCCTCTCTCTCTCCCTCTCTCTCTCTCTCTCCCTCCTCTCTCTCTCTCTCCCTCTTCTCTCTCTCTCCCTCTTTCTCTCCCTCTCTCTCTCCCCCCTTCTCTCTCTCTCCCTCCCTCCATCTCTCTCTCTCTCTCTCTCTCTCTCTCTCTCTCTCTCCAGTAATTATTGTTCTTTTTCATGATTACCTCTTATTCTGTACTATCCTGGGACTTCTAAGATACTGTCATCAGCTAAATACCTACATAATTGCTATGGTCAAGAATTAACCTTGCTAACTCCTGCTTTATTCCTATCATCCTCTCTAGACTATAAGCTTTCTAAGAGCAGAAAATGCTTTTATCACTTCATCCTAATACCTAACACAGTGTCCAATCCGCAATACTTGTTAAGTCAATGAAGTATTGTTATTTAGTGCTTGTTTAGTGTGTTAGTCAGCCTTCTGTCACTGTAACAAATACTTGAGATAATCAATTTATAAAGAGAAAAGGTTTGTTTGGGCTCACAGTTTGGGAGGTGTCAGTCCATGATCAATCAATTGGCCCTGTTGCTTTGGGGCCTTTGGTGAGACAACAAATTCTGATGGAGAAAAACCTATTCACCTCATGGCCAGGATGCAACAGACAGGAAGAAGTAGGGCTGGGGTCCCACTATTACCTTCAAGGCATGCCCACCAGAAGACCACCCGCTAGGTCCCGCCTCTTAAAGGTTCCACAACCTCCCAGTAGCGCCACTGTGGAAAACAAGCCTTCAACATACAAGCCTTTGAAGGACGTGTCACATCCAAACTATCTCATTTAGCTACTATACTTTTCATAGGTATTTGCATTATTTCTCCTGACCCCAAGCAGATCTCCAATTTTTTAATTCAAAGACCAATTTGTGGATTTTTTGTAGCCACAATTATTAGGGCATATGACGGGGAGATGGAGTGAAAAGTCAGGGGGAACTTTCAGATGCATATTTTATTTTTATATATTTTTATTGGTGTCTTGTAGTCTCACATCATAGTGTTGTTCATAGTGATAGCGACATACATGCATATAGCACTTAGTGAGCTTCCTCCCAGCTCCCATCCCATGCCCTCCCCTTCCCCAAACATGATATTGAGATTGGCATTGGTATTCTCACATATGTACATAACGTCAAGGGAAGTGCCTCCTTTGGTAATTCTCCCTGCCCCCCTCCACCACTCTCCCCTGGACCACCTCCCTCGCTCCACTAGGGTTTCTCCTCCATTATCTAAAGTCCCTCTGTATCTCTATTACTCCCTAGCTTCCACATATGAGAGAAAACATATGGCCCTTCACTTTCTGTGACCGTTTAATCAGATATATATTTTAATACTTCAAATTCTTTTGGAAGAGTCTGAGTTTCCCCACTGGATCTGAATTCTGCCACATTCTACACCCATGGCATACACTCCCAGTGGCATAATGCATAAGTGGATCTTGCCTACCAGTTGGCTCCGGAGAGGAACCATGAGTAGCTATGGAACTGGATGAGTCCACTGCTGGCAAAACTGGAGTAGCTGGGTTTCTGCTGGGATGAACCGGGAACCTTAGCCCTGGCAGCCCTTGTATAGAAAGTCAGTCGCTGAATAAGAAGGACTTACCAAGATATAATCAAGGCATAGGAAAGGTGATATTTTATGGTGAGGGCATAGATTTTTGAGCCAGAGTGTTTGATTTCAAAGCCTAAGTCTTACTAGGAGATGAACTTAGAGATATAGATATACATATACATATATGTGAAATACCAAAAATAATCTCTTTGTTTAAATTCCTTCACCTTTAAAAGGGGATCATAACAGTACCTATCTCAGAGTGTTGTCACAAGGATTAAATACTGTGTTTACACCCCTTACAACAGTACCCAACACATGGTAACTCTCAATCAAGATAAGTATTATTGACATAAAGGAAAGAATATTGCGATGTTTTCTATGAAGAATATTTTATATATGGAAGACAGGAAAATTATTTGACTAAATTGTCATATCTCAATAAAAATAAGATATGTCTAGTATGTTAGTCAGCCTCCAATCACTATTAAAAAATACCTGAGAAAATTAACTTATAAAGAGAAAAGGTCTTTATTTATCCCACCAGTCTAGAAGTTCCAGTCCATCAGGCAGACCCATTGCTTTGGGCCTCTGGTGGAGATGATGCATGGCAATGGTGGAGAATTCTTGCTAGAGAAAAGTGCTCACCTCATGGTCAGGAAGCCAAAAGACAAGAAGAGAATGAGGTCCCACACGCTCCTTCAAGGGCTTGCCCCCAATGACCTAAGAACCTCCCACAAGGCTCCACCTCCTAAAGATTCCAGCACCTTCTGAAAGCACCACACTGGGGACCAAGCCTTTCACACATGAACCTTTGGGAGACACTTATCTAAACCATAGGACCTAGTGACTGATGAGATACTGGGGTATAAAAGAAGGTGGAACCAAGGATGGCTTCAACATTTTGCCCCATGAGAAATAACTACCACAACAGAGTAGGGCAGAGGGAGCAAATATAGGGAGGAAGAAGAAACATGTCCTGAGCTACGTTGACTCCGCATTGTGCTGCTGCCAATACATGCTAGGCTTCCCTTTTTGAAGCCCTTAATAGTCTGCCTCACTTGCAAGTCTAAAAGCGCCAGTAGAACAGGAACCATGTCTCCCAGCTATAACTTCTCCCACAACAGACCCACACAGCATTGTTCCTGCCCCATTGAAGATGTTCAATAATACTTATGAGAGTTCAATTAATACATGTGGGAGTGGTGGCACATGCCT
Organism: Glis glis; assembly: GCA_004027185.1. Lineage (NCBI taxonomy): Eukaryota > Metazoa > Chordata > Mammalia > Rodentia > Gliridae > Glis > Glis glis. The sequence goes on along the minus strand of PVJS01001363.1, from coordinate 57,150 downwards.
ATAATCCCAGTACTTGGAAAACTAAGACAAGAGGATCACAGGTTCGAGGCTAGCCTCAACAACCTACTGAGACTCTGCTTCAAAATAAAAAAGGGCTGGGGTTATAGCTCAGAGGTAGAATGCCCCTGGGTTCAACCCCCAGTACAAAACAACAACAAAATAATACTTGTGGGAGAAATAAATGAATGAATGAATAAATAGAAGCAAAGGAGTTATCTCACAGGTAGAAAGACTAAGGAAGACTTTGTAAATAAATTAATCGTTGCGTGGCCAACCTTTTATTTTGCATTTTGACATTATTTTCTTGGATTCCATATTTCTATTACTTTTCAAAACAGGAATGCATAATGTCAGAGTAGATTTGGAGGATTTTTTTCCTGCCAAACTAGGACATGAAGGAAATACCCCAAAATTGACCAAAATTCCAAATCCCTCACTACTGGGGTGGAAGGAGTCTCTGGCCCCTGGGTTTGGGAATGTACAGAAGTTGGGTTTTATTAGGGAAAAAGCTGGAGTAACAGCCCTGGAATAAACGGCACCATCATCTGGTCCACTCCTTGCTCAAGCGCAGGAAAGCCTTCATCAACCAATGCGAAACCTTGAAACAATCAGCACAAAGCAGACTGCAAAACACAAGCCTCTTGTCACTTCACATCCCGCAGAATTACAAGTGACCCTTGGGGAGTCGCAGTTCTCCATTCATTCATCCAATATTTGGAGTTCTAAATACTTTTTTCCATGGATATAAAAGTTAGGTTCCTTTCTTTAATAGCTAAGAACGACAGGAGTGAAGTGAGAAGAGTGTGCACTCACAGAGATCCCATGCACTTTCAGTCTTTAACAGTTAAGAAGCATTCTGAACGGCATTTGCCGTGTCTCCTGCCTGCCCCTCAAGAGGCTTGATGATTGCTCCCTGCAGTTCTGCTCAGTGGGAACCCCTGACTTCCCCCTAAATGCTCCTTTCACAAACCACAGAGCGCTTTCGGAGTCACTTGGGAGCTCACTACTGCTTCCCCTCAACTCCCTGTAAGAATTAGCTGCCATGCTTCATTGGAAATGTCAACTGTTGATAAACAGTTAAGAGTTTGTTGGCCTACATGTTTTCTCTCAAATGTGGAAGCCAGAGAGAAAATAGAAAAGAAAAGGGACTTAATGAAAATGAAGAGAGACACCAGTAGAATAATGGAAGAGGGCTGGGAAGGAAGGCAAAAAGGAAGAAAGGAGGCTTGAAGAAGGAAAGGGACCGATTAATGTTATGTTTGTATGTAAATATATCACTACCAATCCAACTAGCGTGTATGGGGAAGCCAGGATGAGTAGGGAAACACACCGAGATGTTGTGTGCATATATAAATGTATCATCACTTTGAATCTACAATGCACCAATAATAAAAAAAAAAAAAGTTTGGTGACCCAGCACTGAAACTAATGTTAATTAGGTTATCTCATTCACCAAATCCAGTTACTAAGACACTCCTATTCAGAAATCTAATTTCCAGATCAGTGTAGCCCTACCTACCTCTCATACAAAGAAATGCATGATATCTAAGGAATTTTCTTTTCATGACAGTAAACCCATCTTAACTAGTGTTCTACACCAAGCTCTTACTTGTTCATCTGTAGGAACTCTGCTTCCTGAAAAGTCTCCCATATTGATTTCTAGGGGACACCAGGGAGTCTTCTCACAAGGCTGAGAATGAGATCCTGCTACACACAAATACCCTTCAATGGCCGCCAAGCAGGGCCACATCAATTATGCAAAAAATTATGTAGTGTGTCTACATGGCGACCTGTGGCTAGGTATTTCTCTGCTTTAACAATCTCTGTCCTATTATCAACGAAGCAGATATATATCCACGGGGCTGGGAACGAAACACAGTGCTGATGGGTAGAATCTAGGCAGTGTTCAAATTCTTCCCTCCCTAAGGATGACCTCTCTCCCAGAAGTCACCTGGCCCCCCCATGCAAATGTCCTCCTGGCAGGCTGCCCCACCTGGCTTCCAGGCCTGCTTAGACCCAACTAGCAGTACACATTCTTTTGTCTACAGCAGGGCCCCAGTGCTTCAAGTCTTCAACAGAATCAATCTTCAGAGAAGTAGAATTTCAACTTAACCACTTCTCTAACCACAAAGGAAAAATCTAATACCCAAGTTTTAGATATTTCAATCCCATACGCCAATATAAAAATAACAGCAGCTTTAGTCAGTTTACAGAGAAAAAAACAAAATGATTATGAGTGAGAGAAAGGTTCATAAGCAAAGAATTAAACTGATGCAGCCAACTGAGGGGATGCTTAACAGATGGAGACCAACTTCAGAAAACTCTCTCGAATATATAATTGGGTTTAATGTTGAGTCTTAAGAAATATGATAACTACTTGTGACTGAAAGAAGTAATTAAATATCAAATAATATTAATTGAATGAAGGGGGGAAATACCAGAGGAAAAGAAAGAATATATTCTTTGTTAAATGTGCCATACATACAGAACAATGAATATCAGGGATAAGAATGTGTTTGAGAGCCTCTGATAAAATGTAAATGCCTTTCAAAGTGTTATTATGCCACAATACTTTGAACACTAACAATTTATTTCTACACTCAGATTAAATTAAGTAAAAAAGATGTTCCTAAATGTTGTAGATACTTAAAAATAAAATGTAAATAATCTGAGTCAGGCACATGCCTGTAATCCTAGTACTTGGAAGCCTGAAACAGAAGGATTGAAGTTTCCAGGCCAGCCTCAGCAAGTGAAACCCTATTTCGAAATAGAAAAGGGGGGGCGCTGTGGTGTAGCTTGGAGGTAGAATGCCCCTGGGTTCAATCCCCAGTAACTAACACACACACATACACACACACACACACACACACACACACACACACACAATGTAAATGACATGGGGTTTGTTTTAAATTATTTGTTCTAAATCTCTCCTTCTTCCCTTAGATTACAAAAAGTAGGAAGCAAGCTTATTTCTCCACACTGCTTATTCATAGAATATCTTCACATGGTATCACTTCTTTCATTCTTCATTTTTAATCTCTTTCCCTCCAAACATTATTTAAAGAAAAATAAAAAGGTAAAGCAAACTATAATCCTATAAAAAACTGCCAATGTCAGTTGTGCTATCCATTCTGTTTTTACACATTTCTGTTTCTTTTCCCCTTCACCATTTTCTTTCTTTTCCCCCGTTGTTACTCCAACTGTTGAACTTAAACAACAGACCTTTTAGCTTCACTCTGATGAGGCTCAGAACATCCTTGGTTCCTTTCAAGTTACCCACAGTTCTCCCTGAGACACCTTGGAAACTTCTGACAGTGAGGAATCATAATAGTCATTATAAACTTGCAAAAATACAGGACTCTCCTGATAGAAACCATTTTAAAGGGCAGGAGTCAAACAGTTTTTGAAGTAATTCATTTTCCAATTAAAACTACAGTCTGTGCTAAAATATCACAATATTAGAAATGATACTGTCAAAGTAGTGCTAGGCTCTAGATAAAATTTTTATTGGGACTCTGACAAAAGCCAAACAAAATCCGCATTAGAAACACCAGTGCATCAATGAACTGGGAGTTTGAACGCTGTTCTACTGCAATGGGTCTACAAACTGAGCAGCCATTTTTAATATTTACCAGTTCTGGGAGTCATTTTCTTTGGAGACAATGTGAAATTTTAATAGAATCACTATTATATTACAGTCTAGTGAAAATTAAGGAAATTTAGTGATTTAATAATTAATTAACCCTTGGGTGGCGCCATCTTGGCCAGCCCGTGCTGGCAGCTACCCGCATTGCAGCTTCCACGTGCCGCCAACGGGGAACCCAGAGACCTGTTGTGAATCCAACAGCTGCGGATCATTAGCGGCGAAGGCAAATAGTAGCTCGCTCCACGTACAGAGACCCAAATGGCAGTAGCGACAGGTGGCTATAGCAGAGCCATCTTGGCAGAACAGCACCGGTGGCTACTGGCATTGCAGCTTGCACACACCACCAACAAAGACGCCAGCGACCTTTTGTAGCTCCAGCAACCACAGATCAGCAGCAGCGGGGGGCGAGCAGCAAGTATTGGTGGGACCAGCAGCTGCAGATCATCAGCAATGAGGGCAAGCAGCAATTTTCTCCACACTTAGCAGAGACCCGAGTTCCCGAAAGCCTGACCAGAACCTGCAGCAGCGTGGCTGAGCCCACCCCCTCCCCCAGAGATTAAGAGAAGCACTCGAGACCATAAGTTAATGAGCTTCCCCAGGGGAGACCACCCAGCACGGCCACAGGAACTCATGTGGCAAGCAATAGACTCACAGGATCTGAGACTTAGCAGATCACCGCTGTGGAGGTGGGAGTGGGGTCAGCTGTAAGACTCAGTAGATACACGGATAAGCAGACATCCCCCAGCGACATAGGGTGTGACAGACCTACAGCTCCCAGGTCTCAGCACACTTGCAGGGTTCCTGGGGATCGCCATAGGACACACAGGCGTGGTACCTGGGGAAAAACTAGACCAACCCAGTCCTCTCTGTGGAAAACATGGAGTTCTGTGTTTGCACAGAGTCAGGTCAAAATGATATCCACAGCTTCTATAGGCAAAGAGAGACACAAGCCCAGGGCCCCCTGCTGGTGACACCCGTCATATATGTAGACAGAGAGAGACATAGGGACAGCCCAAATGAAGAATGCAGAGATCCACGCTAGCAGTGAGAGGGGCACTAGCGGCACTGGGTGCCTGCACAAGCAGTGAGAGGCACCAGGCAAGGGTACTAATCAGTGAAGGAGACCAAGAATTGGGCCTCAAATGGACATTATACTGAGCAAGTGAGAATAAACATTCAGTAAAGGCTATTCACCTTCAAGGCTCACCTAGTTGCAAATATCTACATCCAGAATGAGATACTATAAAGGGAGAGAGATTAGATATAGGGAACCTAGAGAGTAAGAGAGACAGCTACCAAAAGCAACAAAGATATGAACTTAAGAAACCTGAAATCATGAAAAGGAAGAATAACAAAGAAACAATGAGCTCCCACAACTCCACAACAACAGAACCCGCCAACATAGAAGTGCAAAGATTGCCAGAAAGACAATTCAGAACTTTAATAGTAGAAATGATATTGGGTTTCTGAAAATAATTCATAGAGAGCCTGAAAGTAATGAAGTATCAAATAAACAAAGAATCTGACATCATGAACAGGATTCAAAAAGAAGCTCTGAAGGAAGTGAAGGATGCAATAATTAAAATGAAGGCATCAATACAAACTATCAACAATAGACTAGACCACATGGAAAACAGAATTTCACTCTTAGAAGATGACCTCTCCAAAAATGAACGCATAGTATATAATTTAGAAAAAACAATTCGACAGCATGAATTGGACATTGAAGAGATCTCGGCAAATCTTAAAAGAGCAAACCTAAGAATAATAGACATAGAAGAGGGAATAGAAGCTGAAACCAAAGGAATCAATAATCTATTCAGAGAAGTAATTAGAAAAGTTTCCAAACACAGACAAAGAGGTCAACACACAGGTACAGGAAACATATAGGACCCCTAATAGACAAGATCAGAGAAGAGGTTCACCACACCACATAATAATCAAATTGACTAATGTAGAGGCCAAGGAGAGAATCTTAAAGGCAGCGAGAGTAAAAGACCAAGTAAAATTCAGAGGCAAATCAATAAGAATCACTCCTGACTTTCCAAACCAAGTCATGAAAGCCAGGAGGGCCTGGAATGACATATTCCAAACACTGACAGAAAACAACTTCCAGGCTGGGCATGGTGGCGCACGCTTGTATTCCCAGTATTTGGGAGGTGGAGACTGGAGGATCCAGGTTCGCGGCCAGCCTCAGCTACTTAGTGAGACCCACCGCAACTTAGTGAGACCCTGTTTCAAAATAAAGAATAAAAAATAGGGCTGGGGGTGGAGCTTGGAGGTAGAATGCCCCTGGGTTCCATCCCCAGTACTACAAAAAAAAAAAAGAAAAAGAAAACTTCCAGCCAAGATTTATCTACCCAGCAAAGATATCTATCAAATTTGACAGGGAAATAAAAACCTTCCATGACAAACAGACACTGAAAGACATTATGTCTTCCAAACCAGCACTAGAGAAAATACTCAAAGAGATTAATTACAAGGAAAAAATAATAAAGAAACACAAGAACCAGACAAACAATGATTTCCATCAAACAAACAATGAGGCAAAAAACAAACACTATCTCAAACAGAAATTAAAACTCAAAATGTTAGGAATTAAAACTCATCTCTCAACAATCACGCTGAATATAAATGGCCTCAACTCCCCAATCAAAAGACATAAGGTGGCAAAATGGATTAAAAGTCACTATCCATCTATATGCTGCCTGTAAGAAACACACCTTACAAGTATAGATACACACAAACTAAAGATGAAGGGATGGAGCAAGGTAATACATGCTAATGGAACTTGAAAATAAGCAGGAGTAGGAACTATGATATCAGACAAATTAGACTTCACACCTAAACTCATCAGAAGAGACAAAGCAGGTCATTTCTTACTGGTAAAAGGAACAATTCTGCAAGAGGATATAATGATAGTCAACATTTATGCCTCAAACATAGGTGCAACCACTTTCATAAAAGAAACTCTTCATGACATTAAGTCACACATAGATCCCAATACAATAATATTGGGAGACTTCAACACACCTCTCACAGCTCTAGATCAATCTTCAAGACAAAAGGTCAGTAAAGATGCCTCAGACCTAAGGAACACCTTAAACCAAATGCACCTACTAGACACAAACAGAATATTCCACCCAACTATAGCTGAATACACATTTTTTTCAGATGCTTATGGAACCTTCTCTAAAATAGACCATATCCTAGGCCACAAAGTGAGTACTAGCAAATTAAAAAAATGTGACATAATCCTGTGTCTTTTCAGACCATAATGGAATGAAACTAGAAATCAACTATAAGAAGTCACAGAGAAACCTCATAAACAATTGGAGACTGAACACAACACTGCTGAATGAGGAATGGGTCACAGAAGAAATAAGGGGAGAATTTAAGAAATTCCTAGAAACAAATGAAAACAGAGACACAACATATCAAAATCTCTGGGACACTCTGAAGGCAGTATCAAGAGGAAACTTCATAGCACTGAGTGCTCACATACGAACAGAAAAGCACCAAATAAATAACCTAATGACACACCTCAAAGCCCTTGAAAAACATGAACAGTCTAACCTCAAAGCCAGAAGAAGACAGGAAAGTATTAAAATCAGAGCAGAAATCAATGAAGTAGAGAATAAAAAAATACAAAAAATCAACTAGACCAAAAGCTGGTTGCTCAAAAATATACGAGATAGATATAATATACAAGATAGATATAAAAAATGCAAGATAGATAAACAACTAGCCAACCTAACCAACAGAAAGAGAGATCAACCCAAATAAATAAAATAAGAGATAAAAAAGGTGATATTACCACCAGCGGCATGGAAATCCAGAGAATTATCCAAAACTACTTTGAAAAACTATATCCAACAAAATGGAAAACCTAGAAGAAATTGACAAATTTCTAGATACATACAACCTTCCTAAGTTGAATCAAGAAAATATAGAAAATTTAAATCGACCAATAGCAATCAAAGAGACTGAAGCAGCAATAAAGAGCCTACCATCAAAGAAAACCGCAGGTTTAGATGGTTTCCCAGGTGAATTTTATAAAACCTTTATAGAACTAATCCCAATACTTCTCAATCTATTCCATGAAATAGAAAGAAGTGGGACTCTCCCAAACACATTCTATGAAGCCAACATCACATTAATACCAAAACCAAATGAAGACAGCTCAAGAAAAGAAAACTACAGACCTATATCATTGATGAACTTAGATGCAAAACTTCTAAACAAAATACTAGGAATACATTCAAAACCACATCAAGAAAATCATATGCCATGACCAAGTCAGATCCATCCCAGGGATGCAAGGCTGGTTCAACATATGAAAAACAATCCATGTAATCCACCACATAAACAGAACAGAACTAAAGGCAAAAATCAGATAATCATTTCAATAGATGCTGAAAAAGCATTTGACAAAATACAACATCCATTCATGATAAAAACACTGCAGAGAATTGGAATAGAAGGACCATACCTCAACATCATGAAAGCAATATACAATAGGCCCACAGCCAATATCATGTTGAATGGGGAAAAACTACGAGAGTTCCCCTTAAAAACAGGAACAAGACAAGGATGTCCACTGTCACCAGTCCTTTTCAATATAGTACTAGAGACTCTAGCCAGAGCAAAAGGTAAGAGAAGGAAATCAAAGGAGTACAAATAGGAAAAGAGGATCTGAAACTATCTCTATTTGCAGGTGACATGATATTATACTTAGAAGACCCAACAAGCTCCCTCCAAAACAATAAAATACTGAGGAATAAACCTAACCAAGGAGGTAAAAGACCTCTACATGGGAAATTACAAAACATTGAAAAAAATAAATTGAAGAAGATCTTAGAAGATGGAAAGACCTCCCATGCTCTTGAATAGGCAGAATAAATATCATCAAAATGGCCATTCTTCCAAAAGTGATCTACAGATTCAATACAATACCCATTCAATTAACAAGGTCATTCTTCACAAACATAGAAAACTGAGTCCTTAAATTAATTTGGAACAACAACAACAACAAAAAAAAAACAGAATAGCCAAAGTAATTCTAGCAACAAGAACCATGCAGGAGGCATCACAATACCTGACTTCAAACTATACTACAGAGCCATAGTAATGAAAACAGCATGCTATTGGCACAAAAGCAGACATATAGACCAATGGAGCAGAATAGAAGTCTCAGTGCTCAGAAACAAATTGCACACTTACAGCCAATTGATTTTTGACAAAGGAGCCAAAAACATACACTGGAAAAAATATAGCCTCTTCAACAAATGGTATTGGCAAAACTGGTTAACCACATGCAAAAAAAAAAAAAAATGGAAATAAACCCCACTTTCTCACCCTACACAAGAGCCAATTCAAGATGGATCAAAGACTTGGAAATTAGACCAGAGACCTTGCAGCTACTTGAAAAGGGCATAAGTCCAACTCTTCAACACATAGGCACAAGCAAAAACTTCCTCAACAATGCCCCAAAGGCACAAGACATTAAAAAGAGGATCAATACATGGGATTGCATTAAACTGAAGAGCTTCTGCACAGCAAAGGAAACTATCAAGAACCTCAACAGAGAGCCGACAGAATGGGAGAAGATTTTTGCCAGCTACTCACTCCTCTGATAGAGGACTAATATCTAGAATATACAGAGAACTCAAGAAACTCACCGCTAAAAACACAAACAACCCAATCAAAAATTGGACAAGTGAACTAAATAGACACTTCACAAAAGAAGAAATACAATTGTCAATAAATGAATGAAAAAATGTTCAACATCATTAGCAATCAGAGAGAATCAAATCAAAACTACCCTGAGATTTCATCTAACCCAAATTAGAATGGCAATCATTAAAAACACAAACAATAACAAATGCTGGTGAGGATGTGGAGAAATAGGAACTCTAATACACTGTTGGTGGGATTGCAAATTAGTGCAACCGCTTTGGACAACAGTGTGGAGGATACTCAGAAAATTGAAAATGAACCTACCTTATGACCCAGCAATACCACTTCTAGGTATCTACTCAAAAGAATGGAAACCAAATTACCAGACTAATGCATGTGTATCTATGTTTATAGCTGCATAATTCACAATTGCCAAACTATGGAACCAGCCAAGATGTCCATCAACAGAAGAATGGATTACAAAACTATGGGATATATACACAATGGAATTTTATGTAGCTATCAAGAAGGTAAAATTACGTCATTTGCAGGGAAATTGTTGGAATTATATTACATTATGCTTAGCGAGATTAGTCAGTCACCAAAAGTGAAAAGTGGGATGCTCTTCAGATGCTAGGGAGAATGGGGTGTAGGAGGGACTCCAGACAAAGATGGAGAAAACCCCAGATGAGTAAAGAAGGTGACCTAACTGAGGGAGATGGGAGGGAGGAAGAGGGAAACCTCCTAATGCACAGGATGTACATACACAAACTTATCAAAGTCAACTACTATGCTGAACATGAGAAAGAGGGAAGGGGGAGAGAATAGGGGTGGGAATTGGGGAAGGGCTAATTGACCGATGTGTGCATGTATACTTCTACTACCCTAAAACCCATCAAGATGTATGATTACAATGCACCAATAAAAAAAAGGAAAAAATAATAATTAACCCTTAATTTTATACTTATACTTTACTTCATATAATGTTTAATAGATAATGATTCAACAGTATAAAACATGCTTTATGAAGAAAAATAAAAAGATAAAATAAGCTATACCACCCCTTCACCATCTGTCCACTTCCCTTATACATATATACCTATTCAACAGGTAACCACTTTTTATTGTATTAAAAGAGGGCTCCCCAACTATCACCAACACTTATCAATCAGACAAAGCTAAGTTAATCGATTTTTGCAGTAAGAGAAAACATGCTATCACAAAGCTTTGTCATGTCTCAGAGTGTGTGAGCTGAAGTCAGCATTTACTGAGTGATGGAAGTGTGCAATGTGGAATAAGGTAGATCTTTCTGTGTAGGGACTTGGCGAGGACCAAGTAGGATCATGATACAACAGATATAGATACAACTGGTCTGACTGTAAAGGTGAGGATGTTAAGACTCAGGGATTCAAAGACTCTTAGAGTACAAACTGTTCATCCTTTCCAAAGAAGAGTTTGATGAGTCTTTCGGGAAGTTCCTATACTGAGCAATCAAACCATTTGCTTGGGCAGGATGGTCCCAGAAGAAGAAAGAAATGGCCATGGGGATAGTGGAAGAGCAAAGTCAAGTTTGTTTACAGCAAGGTATGATTTTAGTTCTTAGTCTCCAGGCTGAGAATAGTGGTAAATGGTATTGGTTCTCAATTAGCTTTGTATCTCCTTTCAATATTTTTGGCACATTAAAAAGCATGGCCATCTTGAGCTGACTCTTGTACTCGGTGAGAGATTGGGGTCTAAGTCCATTCTTCTACATATGGATAACCAGTTTCCCCCATCTGTTAAAAAGGCTGCCTTGTCTCCAGCATATGTTTTTGGCACCTTTGTCAAAAATCAACTGGCTGTGAATATAATGATTTGTTTCTGTATCTTCTATTCTATTCCACTGGGCTTTGTATCTGTCACTGTGCTAATACCATGCTGTTTTTATTACTGTAGCTCTGTAGTATCATTTGAAATCAGGTATTATTGTGCCTCCAGTGTGGTTCTTATTGCTGAGAATTGCTTTGGCTATTCTGGGTCTTTTATGTTTCCACATGAATTTTACAACTGTTTTTTTTCTAGTTCTGTGAAGAATGATATTGATATTTTAATAGGGATTGCATTGAATCTGTATATGGCTTTTGATAGTGTGGCCATTTTGATAATATTTATTCTGCCTATCATTATGCCATTTTCAGGAAAATGGATGGAACTAGAGAAGATTATACTAAGTGAGATTAGCCAGTCTCCGAAAGTTAAGGGTCATATGTTTTTTCTATCATATGTGGAAGCTAGAGAGAAACTGAGAAACAAAAGAGACTTCAGATAAATGAGGAAAGATACCAGTAGAATAGTGGAAGATTCGGGGAGGGAAAAAGGAAGGCTTGATAAAGGAAACAGTTCAAACAATCCTATGTGCATCTATGAAGGTATCAATACCAATTTGAATTGGTATTCAAATGTGGGGGGAGGAAGTGGGGTGGGATCCGGAGGGAAATGCACTGGGTGCTGTGTGCATGAATGTTTCTATCACACTAAACCTCAACATGATGTATGGCTGCAATGCACCAATAAAAGTATATTAAAAATTATTTTAAAAGAAGATAAATATATAATCTTGGCCAGGCGTGGTGGCGCACGCTTGTAATCCCAGTACTTTGGGAGGCGGAGACCGGAAGATCCGGGTTCGCGGCCAGCCTCAGCGCGCGCGGTCAATCTCTCTCTCTCTCTCTCTCTCTCCTCTCTCTCTCTCTCTCTCTCTCTCTCTCTCTACCTAGTGAAGCCCTCCGCAACTTCGTGAGACCCGGTTTCAAAAATAAAGCATAAAAAAATAGGGCCGGGGGTGTAGCACGGAGGTAGAACGCCCCTGCGTTCAATCCCTGGAACCGCAAAAAAAAAAGATAAATATAAAATATATAAGCTTGTTCCTCTTTGCATCCTCTACATCCTTTTTTGAAACAAAATAACAACATTACAGATTATACACACTCATTTTATGAACCTTGTTTTCTCACTTACTATATATCTTGTACATCTTTTCATAAGAGAGTTCCCTTTTTCTTTTATACAGCTATGTGTAGCTGTGCCAAAATGTATTAACCAATCCCCTACTGAGCTGCTTCAAATCTTTGTTTTTGTTTGTTTGTTTGTTTGTTTTTGTAATTTGGTGCTGGGGATTGAACCCAGTGCCTTGTACATTCTAAGCACGTGCCCTGCCACTGAGCCATGCCCCCAGACCCCCAATCTTTTAATAATACAAATAATGTAGTGATGAGTATTCTTTTTTCTATGTTTTTTCACAAAATCAAGGACAAATTCTCAAGAACGGGGTTGCTAGATCTAAAGGGCATATGCATTTATAATTTTAATAGATATTGCAAATTGATCTCCATAGGGATTATGTCATTTCACTAATTCCACCAGCCATCCCCCACCCCATTTGATAGAACGAGTACAGTGAAGACCAGAAAAAACAATTCACTTGTTTAGCTCTCCCAACTGGATAGGGGCCTGTGTGGCTCTAATGCCTGTCTCCTAAATCCCATGGAAGTGGTCTTATTTTTCTTTTCTCTTTTTTTTTTTTTTTTTTTTTGTGGTACCGAGGATTGAACCCAGGGGCATTCTACCTTCGAGCTACACCCCCGGCCCTATTTTTTATCCTTTATTTTGAAACCGGGTCTCACGAAGTTGCGGAGGGCCTCACTAAGTAGCTGAGGCTGGCCACGAACCCAGATCCTCCAGTCTCGGCCTCCCAAGTACTGGGATTACAAGCGTGCGCCACCATGCTCCTATTTTTCTGAGACTTTCTGAATATGACTTGGCTGGTTCTGACTTCTGGGATTCCACTTGAAACCTCCTTATGAATAACCAATTCAGGAAAACCATGCACAATTCCTAAACTGTAGTCCCTAGCCCAACTAGGTATCTGAGTAGATCTTACACGTTTCTTTAGAAATGTGTAAGAAGAAGAAAGTGATAAAAGGGAAAAAAAATAAAGGTGAGAAAGAGCAATAGTAAAGAAGTCACCTTGTGCTGTGAAACAGATTGGTTGTATTAGTATGTGTCTTTAAAAATAGCAACCTCATTAACAAAGGCAGTATTGATTTGCATTCTCAGACATTTCCAAACCTACTTGGTTTAATATAGTCCCCATCTCTTGCGATTCAAGTTGGTTTTGCCAACATCCTTCAGACTAGCTCACAAAAAGGAAAGCCATTAGATACATTATGGAAGCTATAAAACACCATATGCACAGATCATTAACAGGGCTACTTGTTTTGCTTGATCTGCCTTTCAATCTGGCCTCCGACATCTTGACAGCTTTAAATCAGCTCATCAGGAATCAGCTCCCTTGATATCACATAGTTTGGCTAAAGGACAAAAAGAAAGAAGCCATAAAACACCCAGTCTCCTGTCACACTCAAATCTCTTTGCTTATCTGTTTCTGCTCTAGTTCAAAGCCAAGGATATAAGCCATGTATTTTCCCCTGGTCAGAGAGAATTGGAAATAAATGCTGAGGTTTTTACACACACACACACACAGGTTGATAAGGTTTACCTTTAAAGCAATTAAAAATAACCATACGCCTGGTTAGCAATCGAGGAATGTTTTTAAAAGTGGAGCACTGCATGTGGCCACCACCTATACTGGAATAAGAGGCAGTAGGAAAGAGTTTGGCAGCAGAACTGGCATTTATTTTGCCAGATGCAGATGATTTTTTAACCAAAAACTTCAGTTGACACAGTACTGGTAGGAGACCACTTCCAAAGCCATTTGAACCCTCATTCCTCACCTCCATTCAGCCCTTTGGAACTGTGGAGAAGATTGAGAACCAGGGAGGCTCAGAAACCTGGGAAATCTCCATAATTTGAGGTGGGGAAGCATCCCGCCAGCAGAGGGAGGCCTAGCAGGGACCATCTGTTGCCTTGCAAAAACAAAATCACAAGCAACAACCAAAAGTGCCCAGTTCATTTTTAAATGAAACATAAATATCTATAAAACTAACGAAATATTTTAAATCTGTAACATAGTAATCACAAAATAATTCAGAAGAATAATACCCTCCTCTCTTCCTTACCCACTGCAATGTAAGTACGCCCAAGATCTAATAATAAGGGTGGTGACTTAAATGAGAATGAGCAATCAATTTCATTGCTTTCAGTTTTAGATCTTCAAAATATCTGGTTTAAATATTTCAAATAACTGTGATTCCTCACTTCAGTAAACAAAGGATGAAGGAAAATACCAAAGTTTACACTTATACCAAAGGTGTTGATTTCTTAAGGTATTAGCCAAAGAGACACAAGTAAATTGCCCGCACTTTGGGTACGTAAGCATATCAAAGGTGACTTTAAATTGGTGAGACTTTTTTTATGTGCAATGTGTATAGTTTTTCCTGTTACTTTATGGTCACATAAACTCCCACATCTTTTCCATGAAGAGTTTGGCAGTCCCCTGTGGAGCTCTGCTGGTGGGATGCCTCCCCAACTCAAATTATGGAGACTCTACTAGGATCCTGTGCCTCCCAGGTCTCAATCTTCTCTACAGTTCAAAAGGGCAGAATGGTGATGGGGGGAAAATGAACAGAAATAAAGGCTATTTCTATATTTACATATATGAGTGGAAATATAAAAGAAAAATCTGCAAGAATACACTCCACACCTTACTAGTAGCTTCTGTTAAAAACAAATGGGATTAACAGGGAGGGGAGGCTTTTTAACTCTGTGCACTTCAGCCATGGTTTGCATTTTTAAGAGTAAAAAATGTTTGTGTATTACTCTAAGAAATGATCTAAATTGAAACTTATCTGATTAAATTCCAATTATAAAATAATGTTTCGATCTACATTACAAATTCTAGACACTTTTTTTTTCTTTTTCCGTGGTATTAGGGATTGAACCCAGAGGTATTCTATCACTGAGCTACATCCCTCGGCCTTTTCATTTTTTATTTTGCAACAGGGTCTCACAAGGTTGCTGAGGCTGGACTACAACTTGCGATCTTCCTGTCTCAGTCTCCCAAGTACTTGATTACAGGCATGTGCCACAGCACTCAGCCAAACCTTTCTTTCTTTTTGCATGTAGAAATATTATCTGTGTTAAAGGGAAGACTTCAAGAAAAAGAGTCCTTTTGTTTTTGTTTTTGTTTTTTGTTTTTTGGTGTTTTTTTGCGGTCCTGGGGATGGAACCCAGGGGCATTCTACCTCCGAGCTACACCCCCAGCCCTATTTTTTTTTTATTCTTTATTTTGAAACAGGGTCTCGCTAAGTTGTGGAGCGCCTCACTAAGTAGCTGAGGCTAGCCGTGAACCTGTGATCCTACTGTCTCAGCCTCCCAAGTACTGGGATTACAAGCGTGTTTGAATAAATTTTGGTAACGTTCTTCTGCCTTGAACATTGGCTGGCTACCTCGTCACATGTTTTTTGCGGTGAAAGAAGACCATTATTCGTCGTGAGTGTTTTCCCCGGGTCTCCGCCTTTCACACAGCAGAGATTCTGTACAATCAATTCCAATCAAGTTTGTTCCCGTGTCCTTTTGAATTCTTTCAAAGAACGTTCTTTTTCAAAGCCAATATCTTTTCCTTGTGCTATTAACCTTTGAGCAGCCCTTGCCAGAGCCACACAGCAGATTGAATTCTGATCACTCACCCCTCAACCTATCACTTCTCTCTTATAGCTTTGCTGGGCTCTTTCCCAAGCTCTTTAAGCAATCAGCCTGCCCATCAAACATTGACAAGTCCATACAAACTGTCCCAAGAAAACAAGCCTTTAAAAGCAGTCCCCAGAATTCAATCAGAAAATCCACTTACTCCTTTCCTCTAAGGATGAATTAAATTGAAAAATTCCGTAGGCCATCGTTTAATTCAATTCATCTGGATCCATTGAGTCTAACTATGTTCGAGACACTATAATGGGATGCTGTTATTTACGATGACAAAGTAAAGTTCCTGTCCTCAAGCAGTTTATCATTTAGCAAGACCAAGTAAGGACCCTCGGTTAGTCTCTACTAGGATGTATTTACTTTAAGAATCCTTGGAGACTTCTTTTCACCTTTTTATTACATCACATAAAATTTATCATTTTAAGTGTATGATTCAGTGACTCTGAATGCTGTGCAACAGTCTCCACTATCTACTTTCAGAATTTTCATCATACCAAATAGAAGCTCTGTGTCCATTAAATAGTAACTCCTCATTCTCCCCTCTCCTCAGCTCCTGGTAACTTCCATTCTGTCTGTCTCTATGAATTTGCCTATTTTAGGTACCTTATATAAATGGAATCATACATATTTGTCCTTTTGTGTCTGGCTTCTTTCATTTAGCATAATGTTTCAGGCTTTGTTTTATAAAAGAAGAAAGAAAAATTTTAGAATGGGAAAAAGTTTCAGAGGAAACTGCAGGGGATGGTGTACTATTTGCTTTTTGTAAAATCTCCTGGCTTTGACTCCCTATCAGAAGACTGAAGATTATAGTCTTTGGTAAGGGTATCAGGAGAAGCATCCCTAGGCTCAAGTCCCTATAACAAAAGACAGATTAACAAGAGAAGAAAGAATGTACTTAATGTATTTAACATAAGTATTATGTGACACTGGAGCCTTCAGGGATGGAGACCCAAAGGAACAGGTAGACTTGTATATTTTTAGGCTAGGTTTATGAAGAATACATAGTTGTGGGAAAGTGTGATTTGACAAAGGAGATATGATCTCATGGTAAAAAGCTGGAGGGGGCGTGGCAAGGCCTGTTGGTTCAGATTCCCCCTGGTGTCTCTGAGTCTTTGAGGATAGAACCTTCTTTTTCTCCAAGTATAGGGTAGACAACTCTCACATGAGGTATTCAGAACTAAATCAGGAAAAGGTCAGAAAATGTTTTCTATATTTTATGACCTACTTTACAGAAAAAAGGTGGAGAAAGTTCAGAGAGTAACCTTCTTAGGTTTTGTTGTTTTCTCAAATGCCCATGTGGCCATATTTTGGGGAAGTGTTCACCATAAGCTAACATGACCTTAAAGAAACAGTACCTGTTTCAGCCAGAGGCACATATATATAAAATATAAAGTGAGGCATATTCTCAAAGTACTCCTTACTAAGAAGGGAATGACTTTCTATTCAAGACCAATAGCTCATATGATGGGACAATTTCTCTATTGTTTTATTCTATTTGTTTAGAGGAGACATATAATTAGAGGGAGTAGGCCAGATCATTCTATGATAACAGGTTAATCCCCAAGTACCTGTGCCTTAGCACAACTTGTTTAGCCCTCACTAGCAGCACAGCATGTTCCCTTGTGGGATTGCAGATGTCGGTTCCACATGGTCACTAAGGAAACCAACACAATCAAGGCCATATTTTGGAGACTTGTAACTACACCGAGTGGGGTAGAACTATACCAAATTTGTAACTACACCAAGTAGGGAGTGTGGCTTGTCCCAATGGTACTACAAACTTGCATATGCAATTTATCTACATTAGCTGGGAAGAGATTCAATCATTGCCTCTCAAGTTTCATTGACCAGAACTCCTCACTGAACAGCATCTAGATTGCAAGAGGGCTGGATAGTATAGGAAGAGAAAGGCAAGGTATGATGGAGGCTGCAGTCTCTGCCACAGCACGTCAGCCTGGCATCATCTCAGTCAAGGTGAAATTGTAATGTGTGATCAGGTGGCAGAAGTAGTTTTTTGTGTTTTTTTTTTTTTTTGCGGTACCAGGGATTGAACCCAGGGGCATTCTACCTCCGAGCTACACCCCCAGCCCTATTTTTTATTCTTTATTTTGAAACAGGGTCTCACTAAGTTGCGGAGGGCCTCACTAAGTAGCTGAGCCTGGCTGCGAACCCGGATCCTCCTGTCTCAGCCTCCCAAGTACTGGGATTACAAGTGTGCGCCACCACGCCCAGCTACAGAAATAGTTTAAAATGGGGAAATAAATTTGACACAATAATTTAGTTAGATGTTTTTGTAAATAAACTTTTTAAAGATCTCTTAAAAAGCAAAGAAATGAGAGGTGACATTGTACAGTTCTCAACCATACACTGAGGATAATTAAAAAATAACTTTTTAATGATATATGAATGGGTACTTATTTTTTTTTTTTTTTTTGCGGTACTGGGGATTGAACCCAGGGGCGTTCTACCTCCGAGCTAGACCCCTGGCCCTATTTTTTATACTTTATTTTGAAACCGGGTCTCACGAAGTTGCGGAAGGCCTAAAGTAGCTGAGGCTGGCCGCAAACCTGGATCCTCTGGTCTCCGCCTCCCAAGCACTGGGATTACAAGTGTGCACCACCACACCTGGCATGAATGGGTACCTATAACCTGAGCTAAAGTGCCCACCAACAGCATCACACATGAATTCAAAAAGATATCTTAATATTCAAAAAGTAACTAAAGCTGAAGTGAAAGTGTTGTGCTCTAAAAAAGCATGCGCCTAGAAAAAAAGCAACATTTCTAAATTAACATCTTTCATATGTATTTCTAATTTATAAAGCAAGTTTTCATTATCATAAGTACATAGTTGATTATCTTATCAAGACTACTAGGTTACAACAAAGTCATCCTTTAAAACCTTTCCAACCCTTCTCAGAAAGGTAAAAGTTAAGCATTGCCTTGAGTTTGTGATTGCATGGTTTATAAAGTGGATGAAAGAGACTACAAGAGACGTCTAACACATTGATTTAGGGAGCAGCAGTATGCATTTAAGCATGTCAGCATCCGCTTAAATTCACCTGAAGAAAGTGAGGCTGTGAGAGGAGTCTTACACTGTTGGTCCCCTACTTTGCTCCAGGTTGCCAAGTCCTGCCTCCCCCAAATGACTGAAAACACAGGAGCTGGAGTCAGTTCTACCCGTGTCCATTGTCTCTGCCCCCAGCAGCCCCAGAGCTGGCGCTGTCCTGGGTGCAGAGCAAGCCCTTTTCTGTTAATATTTCCACAGCATTTGCAGGGGTTGGTTTGACAAAAGCTTCAGCCAGTGCGGCCTCCGCCATTTGGGTTAATGAATGAGTTTCTAAATAGGCGCTCAAATTGATTGTCAAGTAACTGAAACAGGCCAAAGTGGCACATGTTTTTATTATTCTTAGTATCCTTCTCTTTTCTCCTTCTCTTATCACATTTATGTTAACACATTTCATTTTTCAGATATTCATGCTCCTGAGTAATTTTGTTGAAAGGAGACCAAAGGGAGGAGAGAAATGAGTATTTTCATTGACGACTCAGCAAGTTTTAGGTTTTCTTAATTGTGGGATACAGAAGAAGACCCAAGTGTGTCTTAAAATAAAACGATTTGATTTTTGTGACTAAGCAAGATAAATCACATTCAATGCAAGTCATCCTGTTCACACGAACACAGAAAAATGTTTTTCATTTATCGGTGTTTTCAATTTAACAACAAATCAATGCTTGCTTCATTTGAATAATTTGAAAAAAGTTTCTCTAGAAACTTTGAGAACATCTAAGGATGACCCCAATAGAAAGACACACAGGGAGAATACTATTCAATAAATATCACATGTGCTAAACACTATGTATAATAATCTATGTATTTGTCCTGATGTTCACCTAAGGAAGGTAAAAAGAATTCTGTTAGAATTTTGGATATTAGGAAAGAATATGGGAAAATGCTACTCCAGTATCAGAAGTGTGTGCGTGCGTGTGTGTGTGTGCGTGTGTGTGTGTGTTACTGGGGATTGAATCCAGGGGCATTCTATGTCTGAGCTACACCCCCAGCCTTTTATCTTTGTTTTGAAACAGGGTCTTGCTAGATTGCTGAGAGTCTCACTAAATTGCTGAGTCTGGTCTTGAACCTGCAATCCTCCTGTCTTAGCCTCCCAAATATTGGGATTACAGGGTTGCACCACCACATCCAGCTCCAGTATCAGTTTTTAAAAGAATCATAGAAGAATAGAATGAATCTGGTGCTGAAATGGGAGACACTGGGCTCTAATCCCAATTATGTCGCTTGCTAACCCTGTGACTTTAGACCAATTACTCAACCTAAGCTTCATTTTTCAACTAAAACCTAAGAATAGAATTATCAGGTAAAATATAAGGTATCCTATTAAAATTGAATACTACATTTTTTAAATGTTTTACTGGCGGGGGGGCACCAAAGGCTGAGTGCATGTATGCCACTGTCAACATGATTTACATTAGGATGTGAGACGATAATGCACCAATAAAAGCACATTAATAAAAAATGTTTTACTCAAACAATGAATACATTTTAGTATTATTTATCCTGTGCACTAGTAGCAAATCGCAAAAAAGGCAACATCTCACAATTTTTAATCTTTAATTCCAACTTATCTGAGTGTCATATATTTCTATTTGTTATATCTGGAAATTCCAAGAAGGAATAAAAGTCCTTACTCAGAGCATTTAGGTAAGAATTTGGTAAGTCTATTTTCTAGAGACTATACTAAAGTGTTTTTCAACTATTTTAAATTTCATTTGAATATTGATGCTAGCCCAATAAAGAGTAGAAAGTTACTATCATTTTCCAGATCAACAAGAAAAATTAAAATTCAGGAATTTGTCCGCAGTTAAACAGTTCTAATGGTAGAGCCAAGACATGGCTGAAAGACATGGCTGTCTCAACATGAAAACCTGGAAGCTTAAATTTTCTGACAATGGTTCTTGAACTTTAGGCTCTACCAGAATTGTGAGGAGAGCCTGCCAGCACTCTGATTGCTGGGTCCAGCCCCTGAGTTTCTGCCTCAGTTGGTCTGGGGTAGGGCTTAACACTTTGCATTTTTCACACATTCCAAGTGTTGCTGATACTATTGAGAAGCAAGAAGTGGCCGTGCAGTTTAAGGCAGAGGATCTAGGAATGGGGAGGGTTAAGAGAAACCATCTGAAAAAAGCAAAAGCAGGGAAGGTTAATAATATACAGAGATGAGCGCTGGGCGTGGTGGTGCACGCTTGTAATCCCAGTACTTGGGAGGCGGAGACCGGAGGATCCGGGTTCGCAGCCAGCCTCAGCTACCTAGTGAGGCCTCCGCAACTTTGTGAGACCCAGTTTCAAAATAAAGTATAAAAAAATAGGGCCGGGGGTGTACCTCAGAGGTAGAATGTCCCTGGGTTCAATCCCTGGTACCGCAAAAAATATTAATAATAATAATAATAACATACAGAGATGGCAATGGCCAGGCAAGGACAGCCCTTCTACAATCTGAGAACAACTGGTAGAAGCAAATTCCAAGAGTAATCAGGAGGGAGAGTGGGGGGCAGCACCAGAAGGGAGGAGGCTGGGAGAGAGAAAAAACTAGCCATCACAAGGGGACTCTACAAGAGATTCAAATTAGGGATTGAAACTGGATCACAGACACTGGGTGCCAGGATCCAAATCAGACCAACTGGGAACAGGTGAGAAAAAACACAGAAGGGGACAAAAGCGGGTCTCCCAAGAGCTTCAACAAGCCTCTTGGCTTCCTCCCCTGGGTGGGAGCTCTGCTGTCTTCTCTTCCTTCCTGGCTTAAAATAAACTCTCACACTCGTCCACTTAAACTTTTATTGTCCCTGCGTTTCATTCAACTTTGTAGGACCAAAATCCAGTAAACAAACAAACAAAATCCCGTATCACTCTTGGTCCAGGGATTAGTTTGAGAACCACCTCCTCCTTCTGTAGTGCTGTGTGGCATCAGTGCCAGTGCTCCCCAGCTGTAAAAGAGAGCTGCAGGCCCCCTCATCCTGAGCAGAAGAGACCCAGTGCCTAACTGTCACTTCCTGGTTTTTACATTTTTTTTATTGTTAGAAAGCAGAAGGTAATAACAGACGTATGTAACCCCATAAGCACTACTCAAAAGCCCTCATGGTTTTAGACCATGAAGACCTTTCTCCCTTCCTCCTCTGACTCGAGTCTCTAAGGAACTTTTCCCTAGCATTGCCCTTGAGAGCAGCACCACAGAGGTGACCCCAAAACATGATGGTATTTAGTCCCTTGCTGTCCCTTGAAAATTTACTCAGTGGGTAAAGTTATTCTCTGGCCCCTGAATAAAGATATGAGCAAACCCATGACTTTTCTCCATTTACAGAACAGGCAGTCCCAAGGTCACTTTAGTGACGCACACCCTGTCACACTTGAGAGATTAGAACATCCAGCCCACCACAGCAATCAATATCCTGACCTGGATTGATCAATACCATTTCTCCTCTTCCTCACCCGGGCTGGGTCCAGCTGGCAGCCACCGTGAGGAAGCTGTGAAAGACAGAGCAGGAAAATGGGAGCCCTCCAGCTCCCCAGGTGGAAGAGCACGGGGAGATCTCACTAGAACTGGTTCTAAGTGAGTTTGCGCTCTCTGGACCTGGTAGGTATTTAAATAAATCTCTCTTGCATTCATGGAACACGTCCACAGATGAAAACTGCATCATGCCAACTCACTCCTGCGGGTCACACCATTCTAGCCTCACCATACTCCTGTGACTTCCTTCTTAGCCCCCAGTAATCAGATGTCCCCTCCTCAGCTTGTCCTTTTAGGCAAGCCTATTGAAAACCCCAAACTCTCTCCTACATGGCGCACATCTGGTCCACACATAGACATCCTTTGCCCTGACAACTCTAAGAGGGTGGGCTGATACCTCATTTCCCCATGGGATTTCCCATGCTGGACTCACACCCCAGTCTACAGGGCTGCCTAAAGCCAGCCCCTAGTATATCACCATTTCTCTGAGTGTACCTGTGAACTCCACCTGCACAGTGTTTAATGTAAAAAGAGACATTCACAACAACAGCTCTTTCTAAAGAATCTCTCTGCAGATCCTCCCTTCTATACTCTCGACTCTTGAAGTGGGTAAGGAGGTCAGCATGGTGGAGCACTTTCTTGACATTTCCTTTAAAAATCCAACTCTAGCCGGGCGTGGTGGTGCACGCTTGTAATCCCAGTACTTGGGAGGCGGAGAACAGAGGATCCGGGTTTGCCGCCAGCCTCAACTACTTAGTGAGGCCCTCCGCAACTTGGTGAGACCCAGTTTCAAAATAAAAGTATAAAAAATAGGGCCGGGGGTGTAGCTCGGAGGTAGAATGCCCCTGGGTTCAATCCCCAGTACCACAAAAAAAAAAAAATCCAACTCTAAGGGAATTTGATACCAAACTTTGGATTTTCATATTTATCCTATGTTAGTGGTTAGTGGGATTTTCAGATTTACATTGTCCCCAAAACACAGGACAAGGACAGTTGGGTTGGCTAAGGCTTGGAACCCTGAGGGTCAGTGGTCCTACAGAAAGAATGCCCAAGCCAAAGGGACCAAGCATGAAAATGTTTTGAAAGAGCTCAAGCCAAAAAATCAGAAAATACAGACACCACCCAGACCTGAAGTCAAGAACGGCATCCTAGACCTGGAAACAGAACCCAAACTCAGAATATGGATCAAAATCAGATTGGAATAAACACAAGTCAGGAATAAATGACATTTGGGACAATTTTGGCCTGTATTGTTGGGGGTTCTAGTACTTAAATTAGATAGAGAACAGACCCTGGACTGCTTTTCTCTATTTAATTTCCCAAAATAAGTTAGGTCTGTGGTTGAAGCAGATACAACCACATTCTCTTGAAATTGCAAGAAGGCCCCAGAGATTTCTGTTAGACAAGCTAAAAAGGATAGATTCCCAACACTGCCCGCCCTCCATGACAGGACAGCAGTAATCCCAAACCCAGAACATGCTGGCTTTATAAGGTCAAGTCTCCTGACAGTCAACCTTTGTGGAAACAGTAGATCTTTGTCTTCATAACCACTCCTCTCCTGTTGCTACCTTAATAATGGCTGCCTCCATTCATCAGCACACACCAAAAGGCAGCGCCTGAATTCCCACCAAAAACTTAAAACTGGTCACCAGATAGGTATAGCCAGGAAATAAGGTCTCATAGTATGTCTGTTGGTACAAAGGACCACTGTGGCACTATGGGTTTTTCTCTATTTAATGCAAGTAAAAGCAGGTGACTTGTGACAGACTTTGCCAGCAGCAATTTCACAGCTCATGGTAAATCATATAGCCTTAATATCCGTTCTTACCTATACAACAGGACTTGAATGTCTCCATGTCTCTTGTCTTCTTTAACCTAAGTTAGATTTATCTATCTACCTACCTTCTGCCTTTCTTCCTGTTACCTACCTACCTTCCTGTATTTGTTTGCTAGGACTGCCATAACAAAGGACCAAGGTTGGGTGGCTTAAACAGCAAAAATGTATTCTCTCACAATTCTGGACACTGGAAGTCTAACGTCAAGGTGTCAGAAGGGGTGGTTTCTCCTAAGGACTACGTTATGGTTTGAATGTGTTCCCTCCAAAATTCAGGTATTGCAACTAATGGTCAGTATGATAGGATTAAGAGGTGGAGCCTTTAAAAGGTGATTATGCTGTGGAGGCTCCTCCTTCATGAATGGGATTTAGGCCCTTATAAAATAAGAGCCTAAATAAAATAAAGAGCCTAAATCCCATTCATGCACTGTTCATCTCTCTTGCCCCTGTGCCGTCCACTATGTGAGGACACAGCATTCTTTCCCACCCCCAGAAGACACTGCAAGAAGGCACCATTTTGGATGGAGAGACTTCCCCTCTTCATACATAGAACCCTCCACACCTTGATCTGGAAGGTCCAGCCTCCGGAACAATGAGAAATACATTTCTGTTCTTTATAAATTGTTCAGGCTAACATATTTTGTTACAGCAGCACAAACAGACTAATACAGGCTATGACAGAGAATTTGTTCCATGCCTCTTTTGAAGCTTCTGGTGCTTTTCTGGGGCACTCTTGGGTATTGATTGGTTTATGGATGCATCACCCTAATCCCTGACTTCATCTTCACATGGCTTTCTGTGTGTGTGTGTGTGTGTGTGTGTGTGTGTGTGTGTGTGTGTCTGTGTTCAACTTTTCCCTTTTTATAAGGACACAGTTATACTGAATTAGGACCCACCCCAATTAACTCATTGTAACTTGATCATCCACAAAGATCCTATTTCAAAATAAGAGTCACATTCACAGGTACTAGGAGGTTAGGATTTCAACAACTTTTGGCAGGTGAAGGGGACACAATCCCATCCATAAAACTATGTATCCAGTGTACCACTTCTCCAACCTTTCTGCTGGGGTCCTATATAAACAGGTTAGAGAGAAAACACAGCCACTAGCCCCACCCATTTTCACATTCAGTGGCAAATGAAATCATTAATAACAATGAAAACTACTGATTATAGAGTTTAGGGGAATTATATAGAAATTTGCTTTAGCAATAGAATAGTGGATAAATCATATTTGAATTATAACATGCCTAAATGTCCTTAATATGCAGTTATTAGGAAATTATTGCATTAATGCAAACTTAAGGTTGACTATTAAACCCATGGAAAATTAATTGGCATACAAAGATTAGCTTACCTCATTTACAATTAAAAAGCCACAACAACACCGATGGAAAACAGAACCATTCAAGACAACATTGATGACCTATAGGTTCCTTGATTTTTAAGAGTCCTTCCTAAAAAAGGAAAGAAATCCAACTAGTTGTATTTGCATGTGTGAAACAGGAATTTTACAACTGTGTCAAGCATCATGGTAGCCAATTTTCTTAAAGAATATTTAACTAATATTCTGGATCAATTCCGGGGATACCTGAGCTGTCATATTTTTGCAAACCCCAAGGTGACCATCCATATCAGAGCTACATAGATTGCACCTTCTGAAAGTATGTACTAAGCATACTACAATACAGTGTCCACATGAAACATACCAATTTAGAATATAAAAATAAAACATTGGCCATTAATATTGTTACCAAACAAGGACTGGTTTTCCCAATACAAAGTATGCCAATCATTTGAAGCAATGAGTTTTTAAAAAGAGTTTATTCACAAAGTGGTCAAATGTGAGGAGGTGAAGCTCCCAAGTCTCAAATCTGCCTCCCTGAGGATAGGGTTTAAGGATGTAGGAGCCTTGGAATCTGGCCAAAGGCCACCCAAGACCCGGAACTGAAGAAAGATGCGAAACTAATGGTGCGAAACTGTGAACACAAAAGAACAATGCCCCTAACCATCACCCTGCCTCCCAGCCAAGGACTTTACCAAGTACAGCATGTGTTAAAACTTATCAATCAGCAGCTGACACAGCTACCTCATACCCCTACCCCACTCCTAACCTTATAACTTACCAATCAGTGACTGATACAGCCACTCGCATACTTCAACCTCATTCCCAACCCCATAAAAATCCCTAGCCTGTGAGGGAGTGGGCTTCTGACTCTGGCAGTTCTCTCCCCAGTCAATTGCTCCCTCCCAGGCTTTTACCTCAAATAAAGCCTGTTCCTTACTGTCGAGCTATTTTCCTTTGTCTCTATATTTTCTAACAAAGGGCATTTATAGGATAAAGAAACAGGGTGGTCTGCGGTTTGGGGAAAGATGATTGGAGATAAAGAAAGGTGAAGAAACTGATGGTTCACACAATTATAATGAGATTTCATGGCTCTTCATTGGCTACATCTTCAGAAAATGGTGGTGTTAGTGTGCTCTGAGGGTGGAGTTTGGGGCCCTCCAATGTCAAAACGTCACCCATCCAACATCTGTGCAGGCCCAAGTGAAGAGCCTGTGGTTTCAACCAATTTCAGCTTCCTCTAAGTTCCTGAAAAGCAACTTAGGTAACTATTACCATAGTAAGCCATGCATCAGAAGTATTACCAACAGCCAAGCTAATGGGAGTATATTGCTTAGCTATGTGACCTCTAAAATTGGTGCTAAAAGCAAGTAACTTACAGCAAGTGAAGCTAGAGGGTTTGTTGGGCTTTCTCCACACTTGTGTACAGTGGACCACTGGATAAACCCATTATGTAGTGAGTGGACTCGGTTCTTCTTTCCAAAGTATGGTCACCAGCTTCAACCACATGATTACTGCAGAAGCCTTTTCATACAATGTGACATGGATCATACTGCCTGGCCACCTCTAATAGGTTTGTGTATTTGAAACAAGTTGGCCCAATAAGTCATTTTCTGAAGAGATAAATGAGAAAAAGGGAAGGCAATAATTGAAAATATGCTTATTCTACTTCAATAACTGTCCTAAGCATTTTATCTATACTAATTCCCTCAATTGTGTGTCATAGGAACCATTAATATTCCATTTTACATATAAGACAACTAAGGGATGCAGAGTTTAAATAACTTGCCCAAAGTTAAACAGTTAGTAAATAGCAAAGCCAGAATTCAACCCCGACAGTCTAGTTCAATAAGCCATACTGTTGTCTACCATATTATACCACTTCTCCAATTTGGAAAAGAAGAGATAGAGAGGGAGGGAGAGAAAGTGGTTGATATACTCTAGGTAATAGGAAGCAGATAAGAGAAATATCAATATCAGGGCAGATGCACATGAAGAAGCAGATACATGAAGCAAAGAGACAAGCTCAATCACATTCAAGTTCCTGTTCCCAGTTATTCTGCAAAGAGGACAAGAAAAAAAAAAGCCTGCCCTGAAATTCCAAGAGATTCCCAGTTTTCATGCAAATCAAATTAATACAACCATAAAAAAGTATTCTCTATCACCTAGTCCTTTACTCCTTTGGAAAATAGGTAAGTTTCTGTGGATTCCTGTTTCTGATACTATATGGTCTAGAATGCTGCTACTCAAAAGGCAGTCCACGGACCAGAAGCACCGGCATCATCTGAGAGCTCTCTCTCCAGAAATACAGATTCATAGGTCCTGCCCCAGATCTACTGAAACAGAATCTACATTTGAACAAGAGTCCCAGGTGATGTGTTTGTACATTAAATTTAGGAACCCCTGTCTGAATAGCTTTAAAACCCTTTCATACAAAGCATTAGAGGCACTTGATAACATAATTCCACTGACATGCATGACCAAGAACCCCAAAGAAGGAGAAAACACCATGTGCCAAAAATGAAGAGGAAAACTGAAATACAACAGGAGCTGAAATGGTGAATGGGAAAAGAAGTTCAGTGAGACCAAGAAGTGGAGGGCGTAGGGTGGTGACAGATGATTTTCATTTTAACAGTCTAACAGAATCAAGAAACAGCCTTGGGCCTGAGCAAATGGGATGGCCGAGCAGAGGGGCTATAATATAAGGGATTCACTCTCAGGAAAAGGGAGGATTAGGAAAAAATGCTCCCAATCATCAAAACAAAAGAACAAACAGTCATCAAAGCAGCATGGCATTGGCAGAAAACCAGATGCATAGCCCAAAGGAAAAGGACAGAGAGCCTAGAAATAAACCCATGCTCCAGAGCCAACTGGTTTTCAACAAAGGTACTAAGAACACTCACTGGGGAAAGGACAATCTCTTCAGATAAATGGTGGTGGGGAAGCTGGATATCCCAAATTAAAAAAAAATAGTATAGTACTAGACTTTTCTCATTTAAAAAAATCAACCCTGGAGATTAAAGATGGCAAAATAGAGAAAGATAACATGTTTCAGGTACTCTGAGACTCAGAACTCAATCAGTGGAAAGACTGCTTCTTGACAAGGGAAGAAAAGAAGCCAAAACTCAACAGAACAATGACAGTCAAAACATGGTGGGAATGGAGGCAGAAGAGAGAGCACAGGATGTAAAGAGTTCCACATGACTCCCCTGGTGATCGGAGAGCAGTGTTGGTGCCATCTTGGCCAGGTCACAAGGCACCGCGGGTCCCAGAGACCAACTCCAGCAAAGAAGCAGCAGAATCTTGTGAAGACAGCGACTACAGACCATCATCAAAAGCAGTCAACTTTTCTCTCCATGCTCGACAAAGATCTGACTACCCAGACAGCCCAGCTAGACCCTGTAGCTGGAGTTGAACTCATCTCTGCCTGCAGGGACTTGAGTAGCACTCATCAACACTGTGAGTTAACAAACTGTCCCAGCAGCAGAGCGCTCTGCATGGCCACAGGGACTTGCGCAGTAACAAACAGACTTGCGGGGTCTATGAGTTTGCAAATCACCCCTGCAGAAGTGGGGTGGGGGCTACAGTCAGACACAGCAGAAACATGAATTAGAAGACACTCCCAAGGGACATTCGGGCTGGAGAGACCTAGAGTCAGCAGTTAGACACAGCCCTTACAGGGTCTCCAGCAATCACCATAGTACAGCCAGCTGTGTTGTCTATGGGGTAAAATAACTTAGCCTACAGAATTGTAGGCTTAGAAAGCTATAAACTCCTATCCAGCCATGTTTGGGCACTACAAGCACCAACAGAAGAAGCCAACAAGGGCTCACATGATTGCAGCCACAAGAGAAGCAATGGTGTCCCAGGGGCTAAATAACTAAGCCACGCAAGCCCTAGCCTCAGAACAGTACAATCTTTCCCTGCCAGAGCTTGGGCCCTGAAAGCAGGGAGGCCAGGGTTCAGCAGGGGTTCATGTGATCACAGCTATAGGCTGGGAACTCAAAAGATTGAAAAAGATATACCATGCTAATGGAGACCAAAAATAATCAGGGGTAGCAACACTTATATCCGACAAAATAGACTTTAAGCTAAAACACATCAGAAAAGACAAAGCGGGTCACTTCTTAGTAATAAACAGAACAATCCAACAAGAAGATAAAATAATGGTAGACATTTATGTTCTAATTGTGGGTGCACCCACTTTTATAAAACAAACTGTGGGACAGCAGGTCTCATATAGATCCAAATACAATAATATTGGGAGACTTCAACACACCACTCATACCACTAGATTGATCTTCCAGGCAAAAGATGAGTAAAGACTCTTAAGATCTAAATAACACTATAAACCAAGTGGACCAAGCCTCTGGAATTTCTGTCCCTCCAGCACTGTCCCCAGCAGGCTCCTTCCTTCCTTCTAAACACTCAGCACTTTCTCTGTGGTTTAAGTTACCACTCTTCTACTTCCAATGGAGGGTGAAAAGAAGATTGATTATCTTGCCTTTAATGACCACAAGAAAGATTGAATTCTTCTGGCTCAAAAGAACATTTCCCACAAGCATCATCTTAAATCTTAATTACAGGTTTATGTATTATTCAGGCAATGCTAGAAACTCGGCTCTGGGATAGCATTATACCATTAGTCTTCATTTGCTCTCTTTGGTCTTTCCCCTGACTTCCAAATAATGGCCACTTCAGTCCTGTTGTTTCTTTAGTTAGGATCCTCTTTTTCATAGAGCACCAGGCTTTCTGGCAGAACACATATGACTTTTACAAGAGGCCCTTTGGGGACCTCTTGCTGACAAGTGTTAGTGGTACAAACAGGCAATTTATCAACCCTAGAAATTGAGTGAAAGGGATCTCCCATAGAAAAGGATCATCAAGTTAATATAAAGAGAGTTCTGAGCCAGGTACAGAGGTGCACACCTGTAGTCCCAGGTAATTGGGAGGCTAAGGCAGGAGAATCACTTCAGCTCATCAGTTTGAGACAAGCCTGGGCAACATAGCAGGAAAGGAAAGAAGAAAGGAAAGAAGGAAAGGAAAGGAAAGGAAAGGAAAGGAAAGGAAAGGAAAGGAAAGGAAAGGAAAGGAAAGGAAAGAGGGAGGGAGGGAGGAAAGGAAGGAAGGAAGGAAGGAAGGAAGGAAGGAAGGAAGGAAGGAAGGAAATCTCTTCTAGTAGTACACATACACACACAAATCTAAAGATTAAAATAAATCCAGATAATTCTTCACCAGTTGTCCAGAGATGCTGTTGGCTCGTGTGTGGTGTGTGTGTGTACGTGTGTGTGTGTGTGTGTACGTGTGTGTGTGTGTGTGTGTGTGTGTGTGTGTGTGTGTGTGGCACTGGGGATTTAACTCAGGAGCATTCTGTCTCTGAGCTACACTCAGCCCTATTTTATTTTTTTCATTTTGAAACAGGGTCTCATTAAGTTGATGAGAGTCTCACGACTTCCTGAGTCTGTCCTTGAACCTGCAATCCTCCTGTCTCAGCCTCTCAAGTACTGGGATTACAGGTGTGTGCCACAGCACCCAGCTGGCTTTCTAATTTATCAAAGCCTGACTTCTTGAGTGCTTGCTGTATGCAGGTTATCTGACTACACTGTGCCCTTCAACACTGCTCTATATTGCTTCCTTCACTTCCTTGTGCTTCCAATGGCACCCCTTCGCCCCTGTGCTGTGTGATCTTTATGGATAAAGGCCTTTTCATCTTTCTGTATATGCCAAGTGTGATTAACAAACGTCCATTTCCTGTCCTCTCTTAGAATTAACCCTAAATTAAAAAAAACTCAATTTGAAAATGATGCCACTCCTCACAGGACACCAAAAGATCACTTTAATACCCATGTTCTCTGTCTTGTTTGTGTTGTTTTCTTTTGAGGGATGCTAGGCCTTCACCAGGACAGGAAAGATCCAAATACTTCTCAGCACGATCATAGGAAGCTATTGTTCCTAAGGGCTGGACCAGGAACATGGTGATCAAAGAAATATGATTTTTATGTGATAAAGTATATGTTCTTAATTATATAGCTATATAAATTTTTCACTCATGTGAAACTACCACTGTGTAACTACCACTCAGATCAAAATATAGAATATCTCCATCACTCTAGGCAATTTCCTCATGTCTGTGCCCAGTCCCAAACCCATCCCAACAATAACCACTACTGTAACTTTAATCATCATTGATTATATTTGCCTGTCTTCAACTTCATGTATGTGAAATCAGCCTCATTTATATACACTTTTGTCTTTGATTTCTTTTGTTCAACAGTATGTTCTTGAGACTTAGCCATATTGTAAATATCAGCCTTTTTCTTTTTATTGCTGAGTATAAGTCCATTTTATGAATATACTACAATTTGCTTGTTCATTCTTCTGTTTTTAGACATTTGTACTCCTTCTAGTTTGGGGCTACAATGACTAAAACTACAGACAATCTTTTAGATGTATTTTGATAGATAGATGCACTCATTTTTTCTTGGATATATAATGGGAAGTAGAATTGCTGGGTCATAAGTTGGGAGAAGATGGGAGTACATTTAGTTTTAATAGATACCAGCATACAGTTTTCCAAAGAGGCTGAGCAAATCTAGACTTCTCTCATCAGTGTATGAGGACTCCAGATGCTCCAGGCTCACCAACTCTTCAAGTCTTTTCATTTTAACCATCCTACAGGGCTTGTGCTATTTTCTTACCATAACTTAAATTTGGCTTTATGTCTTATCTTTGTTGGTTTTTAGGTGTTACATGCATGTATACTGGATATGAGCTCTTTGTTAGGTGTAAGTCTTGTGAATATCTTCCCCTGAATCTGTGGCTTTCCAACTCACTTTATAAATTATGTATTTTGACCAACAGAGGTTCTAAATTTTAATGAGGCCCAATTTTTCTTTTTCTCTTTTATTTTAGGGTCTACTGCTTTCTGTGTCTTGATCAAGAAATCTCACCTACTTTGTGGTTGCTTTCCCTCATTATACTGAATAAGCTTTATTTTTCTGCCTTTCCCATTCAGATGTGTGATCCACCCCGGATTAAGTTTTATGTGTTGTATGAAGGTCAAGCTCAAGATTCACTTTTTCCCCAAACAGATACTAATTTCTCTGGCACTATTTATTGAAAAGTGGCCTTTCCTCCATTGAAGTACAATGGCACCTTTATTGCAAATTAAGTAGCTGTTTTGTAAACATCTCTTTCTAGACTCTGTGCCATTAGTCTACTTGTCCATCTTTGCACCAGAATATTATTTCTCTGTAATGGAGAAAGTCATGGAGGAAGTGTATAAAGGACCACTGGCACATGAGAACATCCTCCTTGTGTAATCAACAGAAATATGCAGACTAGCTAATACTTCAACCCTTGTCGCTCCTACCACAAAATTCCTTTTTAGCATCAGACATAAAGTACTGTGTATACATGGACTTGGGTGTGGTAGAGACTCATACAATGGTAGGACTGGAGAACTAGCCTACTCTGCTCCATTGTCCTGCTTCTGAAAAAACTCCTGGGCAACCACTTAATAAGAAAATATCCCCTTGGTTTCCTTTTGAGAAAACTAGGATTGGATGATGGGAAAAAGGCCCACCCTACACCACAAAAAAAAAGGAAAGACATCCCATGTTCATAGATGAGATTACATTGTTAAAATGTTCATACTACCCAAAGTGAACTACAGATTTAATGCAATCCTATCAAAATAGCAAAGACATTGTTTACAGATATAGAAAAAAAAAAACTTCTAAAGTTCATAGGACACCACAAAATATACCAAAAAGTCCAAGTAATCTTGAGCAAAAAGAACAAAGCAGACACATCAGAATACCTGACTTTAAAACATACTACAAAGTTATAGTAAGACAGCATAGTACTGGCATAAAATCTGACACATAGATAAATGGAACATAATAGAGAACCCAGAAATAAATCCACATATTTATAGCCAACTGGTTTTCTGTAATAGCACAAAAAACATACATTGGTAAAACAACAATCTCTTCAATAAATGGTTTAACAAAACTGGATGTCTGTATGCAGAAGAATGAATATAGACCCTTATCTCTCACCCTATCCAAAAAACAATTCAAAATGGGCCAAAGACCCAAACTATAGAACTACTTGAAGAAACACAGAAGAAATACTTGAGATATTGGTGTTGGCAAAGATTTTTTATGTGACCCCAAAAGCACAAACGACGAAATGCAAATCAAAACCACAATGAAGTATTATGTCACCCCAATTAGAATGTATATTATCAAAAAAAAAACAAAAAATGACAAATGCTGTCAAGGATGCAGAGAAAGGGGAAGTCTCATACTCTGTTGGTGAGAAGGTAAATTGGTACAGCCATTATGGAAAATGATATTGAGGTTCCTCAAAAATTAAAAATAGAATTAGCATATGATTCCACATTACTGGGTATATGTCTGAAGAAAATAGAATCAATATGTCAAAGATATGGCTGCCCTCCTATCTGTATTGTAGCACTACTTACAATAGCCAAGATATGGAATCAATACAAGCGATGATTAACAGGTGAATGGACAGAGAAAACGTGGTGTTCACACAGAATGGAATACAATTCAGCCATTAAAGTAATTAAATCCTGTCATTTATGGCAATATGAATGGAACTGGGTAATTATGGGTACTTAAATAAACTGGATAATTATGTAAAGTAAAATAAGCCAGGCACAGAAAGACAAATACCACATGTTCTTGCTCAAATGTAGAATCTAAAAAAGTTGGTGTCATAGAAGATGATAGTAGAAATGTGGTTACCAGGGACAAGGAAAGGGGTGTGGGGAGGTGGGGAGGAGAGGATTAAGACAGGACGAGTATCAGGTGCAGAGGTACAATTGGATAGGAAGAATAACTTGCAATGTTCTTTTTTTTATTTTTTGTCAGTATTGGCTACTAAACCCAGGGCCTTGCACATAATAGGCAAGCACCTTACTACTGGGCTATCCCCCCAATTCTAATGCTTTATAGAAAAGTAAATGTTTCAGTCAGCATGCTCAGTGATGTGACCCAAAATACCTGACAACCACAACTTAGAGGAAGGAAAATTTATTGCTCACAGTTCTGGAAATTTCAGAGATTTGGGTCTATGTTAGGCCAGGTGAAGTCAGGGCATGACTTGGGAGCTCAGGGCATGGTGGCAGAAAGCAGAGAGAGGCACGAGCAGAGGGACTCTGCTCTCACATCATGGATCCCAAAAGCAATAATAAAGCAAGGAGAGGAGGGATGTATACATAGTTTCCAATGCCAAACCCCCAGGGGTCCCTCCTTAGCAACTAAGCCCTGCCTCCAACATGGATGCCTTGTCTGCACCAGGAGGTCTGGGGAACATTCTAAATCCAAACGATAGCAATACAATAGCTACAGTTGACAACATTTAATAAAATATTTCAAAATAGACAGAAGAGAGGATTTTGCATGTTTATAAAACAAAGAAATGATAAATGTTTGAGGTGATGGATATACCAGTTACTCTAACCTGATCATTACACATTATGTACATGAATTTAAATACTACACTGTACCCTATAAATATGTACAATTATTATGTTTCAATTAAATATTTTTAAAAAATGTAGTAGGATGGCAACTGAGGGAAACACCACCTTGTGATTCCTCTAGGACTCTGATCCCAACTGTAGTGAAAGCAGCTTCTTGACAAGAGAAGAAAAGCAACAAAAAATTAAACTAAACAAAGAAAATAAAATGGGGGGGGTTACTGGGGATTGAACTCAGAGCAGCCCTATTTTTTGTTCTTTATTTTGAAATAAGGTCTCACTAAGTTGTGGGTGGCCTCACTAAGTAGCTGAGGCTGTCCATGAACCTGGATCTTCTGGTCTCAGTCTCCCAACTATTGGGATTACAAGCATAATCCAGAGACAGAAGACAGAAGACAGGAGAGTAAAGAGCTCCAAGTGTCTTACATAGGGAACAGCAGTGGTGGTCCTATCTTGGCTGGGTCACACTGGCAGCTGCCAGCATTGAGGCTTCCACAGACTGCCAGCAGGAAAGTGAATGAACTGTTGTAAGTCCCGCAACTGCAGAGCATCAGCTGCTCACTCCACACTCGATAGAGACCCGAAGAGCGGTGGCAGTGGCAGCGGTGCCATCGTGGCCGGGCTCTGTTGCAGCTTCCACAGACTGCCAGTGGAGAGGCCAGCGAACTGCTGTGGGTCCAACAACTGCAGATGATCAATGGCGAAAGCGGGCAGCAGCTCACTCGATGCTCGACAGAAACACAAGTGTCCAGAAGCCTGACCAGAACCTGCAGCAGCGGCTGATCCCACCCCCTCCCCCAGAGATTAAGAGCAGCACTCAACGAGACCTAAGTTAAGGAGCTGCCCAAGGGAAGATCACCCATTGTGGTCACAGAGACTCGCTTAGCAAGCAAAAGACTCATGCGGTGTGAGATTTGCAGTTCACCCATGTGGAGATGGGAGTGGGGTCTTCTGTAAGACACAGTAGAACCACGGATAAGCAGACAGTTCCCGGCGACATTCGGGCAGGACAGACCTACAGCCCACAGGTCACAGCACCCTTGCAGGGCTTCTGGGGATTGCACAGGAAACAGTCATGGTACCTGGGGAAAAATCAGAACAAACCCAGCGTTCTCTGTGGAAAATGTGGAGTTCCATATTTGCACAGAGTTGGTCAAAGTGACTTCCGTTGCTTCTGTAGGCAAAGAAAGACACAGGCCCTGGGTCCCACACTGGCAACACCCACCATATGTGTAGACAGAGAAAGATATAGAGACAGGCCCAGTGGAGAAAACAAAGACACATGCCTCAAGTGGAAGGGGCACCAGTGGCACTGGGCGCCTGCAGGGCACAAACTGTCCAGCTCACACCTCTGAGTCTACTCCCTATTACAGAGGCAGCAGGTCCCTGGACCTTAAAACCTGGAACACATCAACATTACTAGTGGAGCAGGCAGAAGGAACCCTAGAGTAACTCCAACCCAGTACTGACAATCTACAGGCAGAACAACAGTGGGGGGATAACAGACATAGATTTCAAAGAGAGTTTTAAAGGGTAATAAATGCACAACAAAGAGTTGACAATAACCATTCAGTAAAGGCTATTCACCTTTAAGGCTCACCTAATAGCAAATATCTACCTCCAGAATAAGAACTATAAAGGGAAAGAAATTAGACATAGGACACTACAGAGTGAGAGAGCTACCAAAACAAAGATATAAACTTAAGAAACCTGAAATCACAAGAAGGAAGAATAGCAAAGAAACAATGAGCTCCCACAACCCCACAACAACAGAACCCACCAACACAGAAGTGCAAAGATTGCCAGAAAGACAATTCAGAACTTTAATAATAGAAATGATACAGGATTTCTGAAAAGAATTCAGAGAGAGCCTGAAAGGAATGAAGGATCAAATAAACAAAGAATCTGACACCCTGAACAGGAATCAAAAAGAAGGAAGTGAAGGATGCAATAATTGAAATGAAGGCATCAATACAGACCATCAACAATAGACTAGACCACATGGGAAACAGAATCTCACTCTTAGAAGATGACCTCTCCAAAACTGAACGCATAGTATATAATTAAGAGAAAACAATTCGACATCATGAATTGGACATTGAAGAGACCTCAGCCAACCTTAAAAGAGCAAACCTAAGAATAATAGGCATAGAAGAGGGAATAGAAGCTGAAACCAAAGGACTCAACAATCTTTTCAGAGAAGTAATATTAGAAAATTTTCCAGTCGTGCATGGTGGGCACGCTTGTAATCCCAGTACTTTGGGAGGCGGAGACCGGAGGATCCGAGTTCGCGGCCAGCCTCAGCTCTCTCTCTCTCTCTCCTTAGTGAGGCCCTCCGCAACTTCGTGAGACCCAATTTCAAAATAAAGGATAAAAAATAGGGCCAGGGTGTAGCTCTGAGGTAGAATGCCCCTGGGTTCAATCTCCAGTACCGCAAAAAAAAAAAGAAAATTTTCCAAATATAGAAAAAGAGGTCAACACACAGGTACAGGAAACATATACAACCTCCAAAAGACAAGATCAAAGAATAGGTTCATGAGGCTACATAATAATCAAATTGACTAATGTAGAAGCCAAGGAAAGCATCTTAAAGGCAATGAGAGTAAACACCAAGTAACATTCAGAGGCAAACCAATAAGAATCACTCCAGACTTTTCAAACCAAATCATGAAAACCAGGAGGGCCTAGATCGACATATTGCAAACTCTGAAAGAAAACAACTTCCAGCCAAGATTTATCTACACAGCAAAGATATCTATCAAATTTTACAGGAAAATAAAAACCTTCCACCACAAACAGAAGCTGAAAGACTTTGTCTTCCAAACCAGCACTAGAGAAAATACTCAAAGAGATTGATTACAAAGAAGAAATGATAGAGAAATGCCAGAACTAGAGAAACAATGATTTCCATCAAACAATGAGGCAAAGAACAAACACTACCTCAAACAGAAATTAAAACTCAAAATGTTAGGAATTAAAACTCATCTCTCAATAATCACACTGAATATAATTGGCCTCAACTCCCCAATCAAAAGACAGAAGATGACAAAATGGATTAAAAATCATAATCCATCTAAATGCTGCCTGCAAGAAACACACCTTACAAGTAAAGATATGCACAAACTAAAGGTGAAGGGATGGAACATGGTAATTCATGCTAATAGAACTCGAAAACAAGCAGGAGTAGCAACTATGATATCAGACAAATTAGACTTCACACCTAAATTTATTAGAAGTGACAAAGAAGGTCATTTCTTACTGGTAAAAGGAACAGTTCACCAAAAGGATATAATGAGAGTCAACATTTATGCCCCAAACATAGATGCAACAACTTTCATAAAAGAAATTCTTCATGACAGTCACACATAGATCCCAATACAACAATATTGGGAGACTTCAACACCCTTACAACAGTACTAGATCAATCTTCAAGACAAAAGGTCAGTAAAGATGCCTCAGACCTAAGGAACACCATAAACCAAACATACCTACTAGATACAGACAAAATATTCCATCCAATGACAGCTGAATTCACATTTTTTTTCAGCTGCTTATGGTACCTTCTCTAAAGTAGACCATATCCTAGGCCACAAAATGAGTACTAGCAAATTCAAAAAATGTGACATAATCCCGTGTCTTTTCAGACCATAATGGAATGAAACTAGAAATCAACTATAAGAAGACACAGTGAAACCTCATAAACATGTGGAGACTGAACACCACACTACTGAATGAGGAATGGGTCACAGAAGAAATAAGGGGAGAAAGTAAGAAATTCCTAGAAACAAATGAAAACAGAGACACAACATATCAAAATCTCTGGGACACTCTGAAGGTAGTATTAAGAGGAAAATTCATAGCACTGAGTGCCCACATAAGAAGAACAGAAAATCACCATATAACCTAATGACACACCTCAAAGCCCTTGAAAAAAAGGAACAGTCTAACCCCAAAGCCAGTAGAAGACAGGAAATTATTAAAATCAGAGCAGAAATCAATGAAGTAGAAAATTTTAAAAAATACAAAATCGACAAAACCAAAAGCTGGTTCCTTGAAAAAATAAACAAGATGGATAAACCACTAGTCAATCTAACCAAAAGAAAGAGAGAATCAACCCAAATTACTAAAATAAGACATAAAAAGGGTGTATTACCAATGAGTGTGGAAATACAGAGGATTATCAGAAACTACTATGAAAAACTATACTCCAACAAAATGGAAAACCTAGAAGAAATTGACAAATTTCTAGACATGTACAACCTTCTTAAGTTGAATCAAGAAGATATAGAAAATTTAGATCGACCAATAGCAATCAAAGCAATTGAGGCAGCAATAAAGAGCCTACCATCAAAGAAAAGCCCAGGTCCAGATGGTTTACCAGTTGAATTTTATAAAACCTTTATAGAAGAACTAATCCCAATACTCCTCAACGGGACTCTCCCAAATACATTCTGCGAAACTAACATCAAATTAATACCAAAACCAAATAAAGATAGCTCAAGAAAAGAAAACTACAGACCTATATGTATTCAACAATTCCAAATAAAATTTGCATAAGTATAATTCAATAATTTAAAGATTTCATCAAGTCCAAATAAAAATATACCAAATTAAACCTAAGACAATGCTTTAAGGAACAGCCAGATCCATTATTGCAACACTGTAAGAGTGGTTTAACTTGAGGGGATAAATTAGTGTAATTCATCACATACTAGAACTTTAAAAAAACAATTTTAAGTCCTTTTAAATAAGTGCATAAAAGATATTTGACAAAATTCAGCAGATAGTCCTTGCCTAAAAAAAAATTATAAACATACTAGTCAACTAGACTCAGAAGGATATTTCAAGCATCTAGCGAAATGCCACAATATTGGAAGCATTTAATAAACAGGATTTCTTTCATTTGATAATCAATATTTACTTTATATCAAATGCTGAGGTTATTTTTCCACCTAGTAATATAATATCAGAAGCATTTCTTTATTGGGAATTAGAAATAAATTTCTTACTCTTTAGCAATTTAAATCTGAAATAAGACGGGGGAACAAAGGGCAAAAATACCTGTTTAAAATGGGAGGGCATTATGTACATATGTGAGAATACCAATGCCAATCTCAATATCATGTATGGGGAAGGGGAGGAAGATGGGGAGGGAGCCGGCGGGAAAACTCACCAACTGCTGTGTGCATGTATATCACTATCACTATGAAATACATTATGATGTGAGACTATAAGACTATAATGCACCAATAAAAGTACATAAATAATCAAAAATTAAATAAAACAGAAAGAGAGGACAAAGTGATGATTGTTGGCACCTGGTATGCTGACCCCCTAGAGATTCCTTGTCCTCTGACCATCCCCTCCGTCTCCCCCCCCTTAGATGCCTTTGCTGCCACCTCACCACCACCAAAGCCACACGCAGAAAAGCCATCACCGGATAGAAGGAAAGCCACCGACCTATCAGTATTTAAAAGTCAAAGCATCAATGCTATTTTAATTTATAGTATCTTATCCTTGGCTTTCCATCAGTGTTCCCACAATTGCCACTCTCTCTGGGGTAGCAAACTGCTTTCCTGTCTCACTTTAATCATTGCTCTTCTGTACTGAAAACTCTGGCATTCAGTTCATTTTAACAAGCAATGCAAATGGCTCAGTATTGAACCTACTGGTAGTATTTCTTACGTACTGCAAACGACTCCAAAAATGCAAGTCCTTTATAGAATCATCTGCATTTCAGATACTTTCAGTTTTACACCATGAATTGTAAAAAGTACACTTTCATAAATCTGTTGTGAGTGAATTTTTGTTCTGTTTCCATGATTTTGTTCTTTGACAATTCTTTGTTATCAGTGAGTCCATTTTCTACTGAGAGTTTTAAAAACTAATACTGTTTGTACTAGTTTTCAAAAAACTTGAGAACTAACAGCGTAAGTGATTTTTCCCTTTTACATGCCATCGTAAGCAGGAAAACAATCTGAAGCACTAAGACTGTTGAGGTGAACCAAGAGCAATTTTTAAAGCGGGACAGTATTGACCATATTGAAAAGGATTAAGAATACAATTTCTAATTGATCATAGAGCAAGTGAATTGACTATACTTATCTATTATTCCAAAGGTTTTAATGTATTTTGCTATTAGTCTGAGTTCAAAAATGTCTTATTAGCTTTACAAATGTTTTACATTCATGGTAAAAAAAAAAGGCAAAAAATATGTGGGAGCTTAATAACCATTTTGAGGCTCCAATC
Source organism: Glis glis (assembly GCA_004027185.1). Classification (NCBI taxonomy): domain Eukaryota; kingdom Metazoa; phylum Chordata; class Mammalia; order Rodentia; family Gliridae; genus Glis; species Glis glis. The sequence continues at coordinate 15,732 of PVJS01001363.1, read as the reverse complement.
TATCTTAAGTGTGGCTTTCTTTTGAAAAACAATAAAACTGACCCACGCCATAAGGAATTCAATTAGACTCCTTCACAGTAATGGTTTCTTATTTAGTGGTGCAGTCATCCATAAAATGGAGTCCTTTCAGAGTTTATTGAGCCATTTTTAATTGTTTTCCCTTAAAGATAAATTGAAAATTGTTACAAGGAATGATCTATCTCCTTGGGCATGTTTAAGTGGTTTAACCAACACACCACACTTGCAGCTAAAGACTCTTTTAGCTTCTCATTCATTTAAAATCTATGCTTATGGTTCTAAATGTTCTACAATTAAATTTATCTATATGCACACCTACACATATATAGGCACACATATACCTGTAAAGATATGTAAAAATAGGCATAGTCTGGAAGATATTCTTGCACCATGGTGATAATAACATTTCATATTCTTATAAGCAGTTTCATTGACAAAACAAAAAAAAGTTTTCCTATGTGTTATGGCTATATACATTATGATGCTTCAACCCGATTAGCTGAATTTAGTCATTAGGAATATCGACTATATAGACTGTATCAATGCTTGGAAATACTTTTTTTTTTTTTTTTTGCGGTACCAGGGATTGAACCCAGGGGCGTTCTACCTCCATGCTACACCCCCGGCCCTATTTTTTTTTATACTTTATTTTGAAACCTGGTCTCACGAAGTTGCGGAGGGCCTCACTAAGTAGAGAGAGAGAGAGAGAGAGAGAGAGAGAGAGAGAGCTGAGGCTGGCCGCGAACCCAGATCCTCCGGTCTCCGCCTCCCAAAGTACTGGGATTACAAGCGTGCGCCACCACGCCCGGCTTGGAAATACATTTATAAACTTTGGTGCGTATAAAAAAGAATACATTACATACTGTCAAAAGACAAAATTACAAAAAAGCCAAAGACTAATTGGCTTTGATTTCTGACTCATGAATTAGGTCGGCTTCTATTCCACAAAACAGAATGAGAGGTCCACAGGGCAATAAAACAGAACAGTGGGGTTCATAAAGGGAGAACAAGGAAACAGAATAACAGAAAAAAGCTGCTCACTTAACATCAGGGGACTCAGGTTAGTTTTTTGCAAGGGATAAAGCAGAGGGGATTTCCTTATTATACTTAATCAGGAAGACTGGAATCTACTGTTTTAGGGGGAAACTCTTTTGGAATCTATCTGCTTCCTTAAAGCCTCAGTTGGATTATGTGGCATTTAGTATGAGCATTCCATTTTGGTTTGGACTGGTCTGTTAGGGCCTAGTGCAAGAGGTCAATCCTAAACAACAGGCTGCCATAATTTAGATGAAAAGTATACGTATATTTTGTTAGTCAGCTGTCAATCACTATAACAAAATACCTGAGATAACCAACTCACGAAGAGGAAAGGCTTATTTTCACTCACAGCCTTAGAGGTTCCATCCATGATTGGTTTTCTCTGTTTCTTTGATGAAGCAGCACATACTGGCAGGAATGTAGGGTGAGGCAAAACCACTTCATGGCCAGGAAGAAGGAGCCAGGTCTCATAGTCCCTTTCAAGGGTACTCAACTAATGACCTGAGGACCCCCCATAAGGCCTCAGATTTTAAAAAAAAAGTTCCATCTCCTCCCTGTAGTGCATCTCTTCCCAGAGATTTGGTCCCTACTCAAGACCCAAACTATAGCAGTACTTGTCAAACATCCTACATCCTATCTTCTTTAGACTAGTCTGAGTTCCTTCAAACATTTCTTATACTTAAGGTAAAGTAGAGCCTAGTTTTCCTGGGATAGTCCTGGTTTATCCTTGGTTTTCCAGAAGAATAGTTAATAGCACTTTCTCAAATATAAAGTTCACAAATTTATAACAGGACATTTATACAGATACAGAATGAATGTGTGTCAAACATTTTGTTAAACTTATTACTTAATGAAGAAACATAAAATGGTAGGAGAACTAGGTATTTATGGGTATTTTGAGGAAAAACAAAGAATAAGTTCACTAGTTTAGGTAAAAACTAATACCCTACGAGGAACTGAAAAATAATTCTTGGGGTTATCTCTTCCAGTAGACAGAAGTCAATAGAATACACTTCACAGTGTCTGAACTCCAATCAAACAGTAAAGAGCAAAAAAAAGTACATCCTTCTAGGAAACCAAATAATCTTTGGGCAGGTCTGATTAATAATGCCCAGAATGACAATGTGAAATCTACCAGAATCGAAATGGAGCCACTTTTATCAAGATCTAACCAAAATAAATAAATAAATAAACAAATAATAAAGCTGGAATGTTTCAAAGGAGGGATCTCATGCATGTATGTCTAATAAGAAGTATTTACAAAAGACTGCCAGACTACAACCTTGTAAAAAGGCCACCACAACCTTACACACACACACACACACACACACACACACACACACACACACAAATACTTCTGCATAGGGGTCTGCCCAACAACTGTTTGTTTAATCTTGGACCAATATTATCCTTAATACTGCTTCCTATAGCCAAGGATTATTGGTTCAGTATATCTTGTATAAACCTCCTCATTTCAACTTTCCCTTGCCTCAGTTTCCTCAAACACACTTGTAGCTCATCACAGCACATGTATGTCCATGGTGATGCTCTGCTACTTCCAAATAAATATCAGTGTCTTTGGAGAATCTCTCTCTGGTTGTTAATTTAGGATGAAAATCCAAGATGGCGAATAAGGGAGATATCACGTTACCATCTCTCTGAGACTTGCGTCTCAATTGCCGTGAAAGCAACTTCTCGACAGGAGAAGAAAAGCAATGAAAACTTGAACTAAACAACGAAAAATTCAAAAAGTGATGGAATCAAAGCCAGAAGACAAAACAGAGGAAAGTAAAAAGCTCCAAGCGCATTACCTAAGGAAAAGCGGCGGCACCATCTTGTCTGGACCGCACCTGCCGCTACCAGCATTGCGGCTTCCACACACTGCCAGCAGAGAAACCAGAGACCTGTTGTAAGTTCAACTGTAGATCAGCAGAGAGGAAAGCAAGCAGCGGCTCGCTCCACTCTCAAGGGACCGAATGGCAGCGGCTGAAGCAGCTGCAGCGGCGCCATCTTAGCAGGATCTTCCTGGTGGCTACCAGCATTGTGGCAGCAGGAAACATGGGAAATTATCTTAATAAGATGTAAAATTTTTGCTATCTGGGCTTATTTTTGTAAAATTTTAGCAATGGCAGATCAATATCTTCAGAAAACCAAATTGTTTTAAACATCGAATCAGTGCATTTAATGTGACTCTTACAAAACCCTTTAAATAATTCCTCTTCATTGTAACCAGCTTTATCACATTTTTACAACATTTTTGTAAGTTTTACCCTTTATAAATTATTTGCTTTATTATGATATCCCCTCATGCCTATCTTTTTATTTATTGGGGTCTTAGGAGGTTTTTGTGGTTTTTTTTTGTTTTGGGGGGCTCCAGTGCAATGACAATTATTTATCTGTTAGTGTGGCCAAAATGGTCACATCTGATTACCTTGCTGGCATAGCTTTGGATTTTTTCTTAATACAAACTTTAGATCCCTTACTTTTTCTTGCAAAACAGATACAGCGGCAAGGTAGTGTCATTGTTTACATTTTCTTTTCTGGTGGCCATCTACTGTCTCTTAATCCGTACTACCAGACTCAGGCACAGAAAAGACTAGATATTTAAAGGGGTGCTAGCAGGCTTGGCAGTTGGGCTGTTCCTCATCTAAGAGACAGAGGAGAAATAAAAGTGTCCATTTAGTTCTCTCACTGTGCAATTTGTCCCAGAGCATCCCCTGGGCTACCTGGTGCCTGTTTCATGCATGGCCATAAATAATGTGAATCTACTAGATTTATCCATGCTTACCAGTGTGACAAAGAGCTGACACCTAGTTACAACCTCCAGACACATATGTGATGTATCTGTGGTGAGGTGTCAGTAGGCTGACACCTAGTTACGACTGTCAGATGCATGTGATGCATCTGTGGTGGGGGATCAGCACACTGATGACCACAGGCCTGATTGCACTGGTAAATGCAGTGGTAAATGCAGCACGTATTGCTGCCTATCTGTGACTTCCCTTTGTTGCCAAAAGGAAGTGTACATAGTCTATATGTGTTTAGATTTTTCTAGGATGATGGCCAGTAAGGGAATGAAACTCAAGATGTCCAGCATCTGCAGCTCTCTCAGCTAAAGATTGTTAAGGAGTGTTTAATTGGTCTTATCACTATTTTCAATTTTTACAGTGTTTAGGTAAAAGAATAGATAGTTGTTCCCATCAAAACAATATATACAAGTTTATACATTGACCTGATTTGGAGCAACCTTTGTTGTCTTTTAGTAAAGGCCCCAAAACAAAGCCATTTACAATATTTTTCTATATATCAACAATTTGGAAGCCCACTGAAAGACTCAAATGTTATTTTATATTCTAAGAAGCCAAGAACATTTAAAGCATTAATTATATTTTGCATTTACCCAACTTAATTAAATTATAGATTACCCCTGAAAAAAATCAAGACATCAGATAAGCATTATTAGTGTCTTAAAACATTTTTCCTTCCAAAGAAAAACCTTTAAAAGCAATGAACATTGTATTTGAAACGTCATCCTACAGAGGCAAACATAATCTTGATTGACTACCTAGGGAAGAAGGCATGTATTAGTAATTTTAAGGACATTTTAATTTTAATCTCGTGAACAAGTCTTAAATTTACTAAGTTGTTAGATTTATTTAAGTCATGTGAACTCAGAGGCATTTGATTTTATGTTTTTTATTTTATGAGTGATCACTTTATTAATATGCCAATTTGGCCAGGCGTGGTGGCACACGCTTGTAATCCCAGTACTTTGGGAGGCGGAGACCGGAGGATCTGGGTTCGTGGCCAGCCTCAGCTCTCTCTCTCTCTCTCTCTCTCTCTCCGTCTCTCTCTCTCTCTCTACCTAGTGAGGCCCTCCGCAACTTTGTGAGACCCGGTTTCAAAATAAAAGTATAAAAAAATAGAGCTGGGGGTGTAGCACAGAGGTAGAACACCCCTGCATTCAATCCCCGGTACCGCAAAAAAAAAAAAATATGCCAATTTGTGGTACCATGTAGACAGATAAATTACACTTATATCATAACAAACAACATCAACAGGTAGGGGACAAGAGTTACAGATACTAAACAGAGAATTAACCCTTGAATAGCTGTTGAGTAAAGACAGGAGAAAAAGTCAAAAAGATAGAAACCCAGAAAGCCTCTAGATAGACAAAACAAAAATAGATCAGAGACAAAACAAAAATGAATCAAAACAGAAAATATATGCATGCAAACCCAGGGGGAATTTGTAAAAATCCATGAGCTCAAAAAAATGAAATGGCCGTATTTCCTGTAATAAAAAGCTACATTTTGCTATAAACTTGTATAGATGCTTGAATAAGAAGACTCTTGTTTTTTCTTCTTTCTAGAATCTTAGTATTGGCTTTTACAGTGTAAGAGAACAAACCACATTAGAAAATAGAATTATCTTACAGGATTTTACAAGAAACATTTAAACTTAAGCATCTATCCATCAAGGCAGAAGTCTTTTGTGAGCTTGACCAGCATCAGAGGCCTAAGTGTGAGATGTTATCAGTCACCCATGAGAGGGGTCACATGCCCCTTACAGAGCAGACACCTCCCTTCTCATGCATATTAAATTTGGGGTAGTGGAGAACTCTACTTTGTTCTCCTTTCTGCCACACCATGTGGAGTGGAGGTTTAAACCCATTCCTATAGCCAGAAACTGGCCAATGGTAGCTCTCCAAAATTTTTAGAGAGCCCAGATGAACCAAGCAGCTCAGTTCTAACTAGCTCTCTAGACATTTTGAGCTTGGGTTGCAGGTATCTGTTTACATGTAAATTTATCTGTTAGAAATAACTTTTTGACTGCAGCCAGGACTCAGGGATGGGGTCCCCCCACCCTGGGCTCGATAATGGCCCATACTCAATCTGAGCCCCTCAGGTGGCATGACCCATGCATGCAGCAGAGACGTGGAGGGTGGGCCCTGAAGGGGCACAGCCTGGGGTGACTCCCATAGTGACTGTCAGCTGGAGGTCTGGAGGCAGTCACGGGCAGGCGTGGGCACCACCGAGGCCCAACCACCCGCATTCACCAGCCCATTCTGGGGAACGCGGTTCCCCAGTGCACACTGTCATGGGTCCTGTGCCCCCAGTCCCACACAGGAGTAGAGTGGCTTCACGCAGCCCCACTTTTTTAGGCTTTCTCCTCTGTTTATTTGCTGTTCTCCCCAAGCTGCTGTACATTGCTCGCTCTTATTTTAACAGGCACAGCACAGATTAAATCTAACTGTAAGACACATGGAATTAAACTGACCATCTGAGCCTGAAAGAACACGTAGCAGAAGCCCCCAAAGACTTTTTTTCCCTTTTCACTCACCCTTCCATTCTTCCTGGCCAATGCACAAAAATTGAAATGGGGGTGTCGCCTCTTTTAAGATTCTTGTCCAGTGGATTTCCACGAATGAAGTCCAAGGACTAGCGAAAGGTATAGAGAGATGAAAGTTTATTTTAAATTAGGGAAAGAGAGGACAAAGAAGCTTCCCCACACACACACACAAAGGGGAGAACCCAGAAAGAGAGTCACCTCGAAGCTCTTGGGGAGTGGGGTTTTAAAACTTCCTGAGGTTTTCTATCTGTTCTTTTATGACTGGTCAGGATTAGGGTTCAGGGAATCAATGACTTTTGCACAATTTTGATCCTTAATTTGAACGATTATGTGTGTGCTGGTCAGGGCCCTGTTCCCTGGTGCCCAACAGCCTCTCACCTTCCTGCTTCCCTCCCCCAACCTCACAGAAGGCTGATGCAGATGGCTGCTTTAATTCTTCCTGTTCCCAGGCCCTATGCCCTGCCTCACTGCCATCTCAAATATGTTGGAACATTTAACAATGTCCCACAGGTTTATAATGCTCTATTCTTCAATATCATTTCTTCTCTCTATTCTCTGAATTAGATAATTTCTATCTTCAGAATCATTTTTTCCTGCATGCTCAAATATTGAGCCCATGTAGCGAATTTTCATTCATTTTTCTAGCTTGTATTTTGTTTTTATACATTTTTAGATTCTACTGCCCTACTGAAATTTCCTATTTGCTATAATTGCAAGTATATATTTTTTAATAATTAAACATAATTTCCTTTTTTGGAGCATACTTATAATAGCTGCTTTGTAGTCCTTGGGCCCAATTAGAGTCAGTTTCTATTGACTGCAGTTTTCCCAGAATATTAATTAGGTTACACTCTTTTGTTTCTTTGCATATCTCCTACTTTTGGGTTGAAAACTGGATGTTTTGGATAACATAAAAATTCTAAGGCTGATTAGTTTTTCTGAGGGTATTTTTTTCCTTTTCCTTTGTAACTTTCCTAAGTTTAAACTATAAAATATGTCTCCTCTCTCGTATGCAGCCCCTGATGTCTCTTCACATACTCTTTAATTTTAATTTTTTTACCGTGGTTTCTTAGTGGTTTCTGAGGTAGTATAGGAAAAATAAAAATAGATAAAAAAGGAGGCAAACTGGAAAGGAAGAAGGAAAATAGTTTTAAAATCTAGAAATTCCATTATCTTCACCCTATAGGGTCTGCTCTTTCTTAGGTAAAAGCCCTTAACAGTCCACACTTTTAATCATAACGGCCTGTCTGGCCTGTCCTTTCTTTGGCAAAGGTCCTCAATAGGCCCATACTTTTTCATCATAATGGCCTATCTTCCCACCTGAAATTCCTGAGATGCTTGGTAAACAAAGGGTCCCCAAAAGGTCTGAACTTTAGTCAAGCCCAGGCATCACCCAGCACCTACCAATGAAATGGCAGGAACATAAGGATTCAAAAAAGGGGACCCAGACCCCTATCCCTGCTATGTGCCCCAACCCACCCCCTCGCAGGGTCTCCTATAAAAAGGACCGCAAAGACCCCAAAGTGGTTTCTCCCTCTTGAGATGGCCCACGTTCTCCCTTGAATGTATATCCCCCACTTTTCCTAAATAAACCTCTGTCTTTGTCTCTGACTGGCACGTGCTGAAATTCTTTTCTGCCGTGGAAGCCAAGGACCCTGCCAATCCTGAGTTCCTGAGGTGAGGAATGGATGTTTTACCCCATGAAAGTCTCCCCTGAGTTAAAGATTTTGTAGAGATTGGACTCAAACATCTTAAATCCATAAAGCTCCCACCCTCTGCTGATTGATAGGTCTGTGGCTTGGGAATGTATTCAAATTCACAATTAGTTAAATCTCCTTTGGACTCTATTTTCCTCCCAGCTCTCTCATGTCTCCCCTGTACATCTGTGTAGTTTTCCATTCAACCAGGATGTTTGGAGAGTTCATCTCATTTCCAAGATCTCTCCATTAAGTGTCTGGCTTATTACACCAAGAACCTACAGTCTTAGGTAAGCAAACCAAATGGTTTTTCCTGTTCCTAACCAAGTTCATCACATTTAGCTGACAACAACACAGGTTTCCACCCCTACCTCCCATCCCAGGTCAATTCCACACCCTAGGGCAAGATCCTTGCTGATCCGACTATTGGGGGCAAATAGGGGAAGGGTGAAATGGAGAAGAGGCTGTTTGGTTGAGAAAATAGTAATGCAGGTAGCTCAGTTAAATTTTAAATTCAGAAGAACAATGAGTAATTTTTTAGTATATTATATGTATGTCCCTTGCAATACTTTAAACATACTTATACTTAAAAAAAAGTATTGGCTGTTTACCTAAAATTCAGACTTAACTGAGTATCTAGTATTTTATCTGGCAATCCTAGGGGCATGGAAAGTGCCTCAGACCATATTAACTTGTTCTTAACTGAAAGTCCTTAACTTTTCAGAATAAACTATTCTCAACTTGTAGTCTGCCCACAAGAGCCACTGCTCTTAAACAGCTGTTATGATTTTATCCAGCTTAGTACCTGTTTTGCAGAGAGGAACTGCCGTCATTTTCACTCTGCCATAATGGGAAACTGACCTCTGATAATTTATAAAAAATACTTTTAGAAAAATTTAGTTGGTGTCAGCTGCACTAAGAGAACAAAGGGGAGAATGTGGTGCGCTTTAGCTCCAGGCTTATGGGCAGTGTTTTCAGATCATTGAGAAGGTTCCACAGAGAGAGCTCCAGCTAGCACGCGGACTCTGGAGAGTGTCAGAATTTCTTATATATACAGTCACTTCCACTTTCCCAAAATGAGATGGTTCTTGTGGATTCTCTGCGGGTGGCGAAAATCACTATGTTGTGGTAGTAAATTCCCCACCATCAGACAAAGTCTTGGGCAGATGTGAGCTTGGTAATAGAACAGTAGCAGCACTAATGTCTGAGAGAGGCCAGGCCAAAGATGGTTAAGGGTGAAAGTTTAATGGGAACAGTGATTTTGGATAGACCTTCATCACTTTCCTCTTGTTTTATCACTGAACCAACAACTATTTCAATCATACACACACTATCAAAAAGGCATGATATTGTTTGTGGCTACAAACAATATCCCCCTGCACCTCCCTTTTTCCTCAAGAAGGTGTGAAGTATGAGCACAGTCTTGTTCCACAAAACAACTTCTGGATGAAGAACAAGGGGCCAGGAGAGCAAAGCCACCCTTCCCTGACTCCCTCCTAAGATAAACATAGTTGGGACTTTCTGGGCAACTACAACCACCATATAAGGCCCTTGACTACCAGAGCATAGAATGACATATAGGCTGATCGCTTCTGTAAATTGCTTACCCAGATAAAAATTTTCCACTCACTCCCCCTCCCCCAAAATTAAGTTGGCTATTGTATAAAAAGCTTGTAATTTCTGGATTAGGGCTCAGACCTGGAGTTTCGCTCACTGAGCCTCACCAGGTGAATAAAACATATTGTAATGTCCAAATCAGTCCTCTGGGTCCGGCTCACTGGGTACTGTGAGAATATAATTAGATCTTATCTATCAAAGGAATAGCTTGACTTGGGCTCCATTTTGTAGAACTGCCATTGTGTAACCTTATGTGTGCTTGTATTTTTATAAAGATAGCATTTCCTGGAAATTGTGAGTGCCAACCCCTCCCCCGGCATCCCCTTCATTCAATGGTGTAAAGATTGTGAGGCTGTGTTCCCACCAATAGGAGCACAGCACAGAAGCCCCTGCTGAAAATAAAATGCCCAGCAGTTTCCCACCATGTTGTCCCTGCATGCCTGACTCACTGGTGGCAGGATCCCTTTTTGCAAAAAGTAAATTCACCTTGCCGAGCTGCTTTCAAATATGTGTCTTTTTTTTTTTTTTTACGATGCCATATAAACTTAATTCTGACAGTACCGCACTGTTCTGCAACAGGCGCATGTGAGTTTTAGTGTTTTCATTTGCCTGCATGGACCAAGGAATCCTCCTATGGGATCCAGAGGGGCCAAGAACTGCATGTTCACCATTTGGTCTCATTTTAGACCTGGGAGCCTACACTGGAAGCGGGCAGGACACATCAAGAATCAGCACTCAAGTGTCTACCATATGTCAACTGAACTAATACCCAAATTCAGGTTTAAAATTGTAGGCAAGAGAGAGATTCCTTCTAGACCCTTTAGTTCTTAAAGGGGTTCTTTGGCTAGGTCCAGGAACTGAATTAATATAAGACTGATTAACAAATGAAACACAGACAAGCTTTATTCAGTTACATGTACATGCAGATCTTACAAGAGAGTGAAGTCCGAAGAAATGACCAAAGCATGATGCTCTATACTTTTTAGGCAAAGAACAATACTGTGAAGGAATGTCAGGACAAATGTATCTCTGAACTAGAGTCGTAAATTCTAGGGATGTCACTACGAGACATATTTGGTGTAAAAGCCAGTGAAAGATAAGAGTTACTCAACGAGCTTATTTATTTAGTTTCATTACAGCCCCAGTTACCAGTCTTTGTGATTAAGACTATTTTCCTGCCTTGGTACAGGAAGACCACCCCTCCTCAAATCATCTTTATGGCTGCTGCATATAGGAAAAGATAAGCTGACTGGCCCCTTCTGAAGTTAGTTCCTCAAGTGATCTTTAGCCTGAAATAATCAATATCCTCATTCAGCATATTTTGAGATACTGCACCCTTAACTCCTTCAACGTGTATCAATGCACGACAATAAATTAACGCGGCTATTAGCAATGACAAAGCACTTTTAGAATGCAAGTACTGCCATTTTGCAATCCAGGTTATGACACTTAGCTGCCAGGTTTTCCGTGGCCTACCACAGAGAAAGATTTGAGGTCAAAATCAGGCTTCACTGCCACTCATCCCTTTGCAGCTTGGGTTTTCTTAAATATTCATAAAAGAGAATGTAACGTATAATGCCAGCCTCAAAGGTTTTCTTAACATTAACAGCAGCTTTATTCCTGAAGCATTTCCCCGCTGTGATATTGTAGAATAGTTGGTCTTCTTTCCCATTTCCCAGCAAAAAGCTCCAAAACTCTTGGAGTTTCCAGAGGGATAAGAATGTCATGTATGTGCTAATGAGGTGACTGGTGTCTGGAACCCCTATGCAACCTCAGGATAGGGGCCAGTCTTCAGAAAGACCAAGGTATGATTAGAAGGTTAGGACTTTCAGCCCACTCCCCAACCTTCAGAAGGGGAGAGGAGCTGGAGGTTGAATTGATCACCACTGGCCAGAGATGTAATCCATCATGTCTACAACATAAAGTCTCCATAAATAAAACAAAAGAACTGCACTTGGAGAGGGAGGATGTGTGGACTGCGGAGCACATGCAAGCCCTTCCCACAGACCTTGCCCACGCACCTCTTCCATCCCGCTGTTCCTCCACACCCTTTGTAGCTTCCTTTATAATAAGTGGGTACATGGAAGTATTTTCCTGAGCTCAATGAACTACTCTAGCAAATTAACCAACTCCAGGAGGGGGTCATGAGAACCCCAATTTATAGCGAGTCAGTCAGAAGTTCTGGAGACCTGGACTTGCTGGCATTTGAAGGTGGGGAGCAGTCTTGGGGACTGAGCCCTCAATCTGTGGGATCTGACACTATCCAGGTAGGTGGTGTCACAGGTTTGAGGACTGCCTCCGCAAGTAGTGAGACTCTCATCAACTTAGCAACACCCTGTTTCCAAATAAAGATAAAATAGAATTGGGGGTGTAGCTTTGAGGTAGAATGCCTCTGGGTTCAATTCTTAGTACCACCAAAAAAAAATTTTATAAATTCCAGATCTGCTCATTTTGTTGTCTCTACCCAAAGATCTAGATCCTCCGTTCCATGCTTGGCAGAGTATTGTCAATAAATAATACCTGCTACTTAGGTGAACCTTTACTGTGCACCAGTCACTACTCTTTATAGATACTGAGCCTTTAATTCTTAAAACAACTTCAAAAGAATGGATTGCTATTAGCCCAATTCTGGATGGGAAAAGTTAGATATAGAGAGGTTACATAACTTGTCCAAAGTGGTACAGCTGATACCTGGCAGAGCTGAAATTCAAACCCAGGTCATCTAGATCCAGAGACCACACTTTGACCACAATGCTTTGCTCCCTCCCTTTGAATGAAAGAAATAATACAGTGACTTTGCTAAACAAACAGATGAAATCACTTCCCTAGCTCATTCCGCAGCTCTCAAGCAAGTATTGCTGTGTATTATACAGGGGCATTTTAAGCGGGACACTTCATTTAAATACCCCCAATGGAAAGAAAGATGATTGTAAAAAGATTAAAAGTAGATGCACTGACTTGAAATAAATCCCCTGGGAACAATATAATGTAAACAGAAATAAATTAACATTTAGTTTCCTACTACATGTAATGTAGTCTTGCTTGTTAACGTGTTCAGAATGCACTGTTTCCCTTATTCTCCTTCATTCCCTGCATGTCAAGTAACAGATTGCAGCAACTGGAACTGATTTGTTATTTGTATCAGGGTTTCTATTCTCAGTCAGTACATTATTAACTTCTATTTTTACAAAACTTTTCAACATGTAAATTGCCCTTGATACATTATCTCATTTAATCTTCAAAACAGCCCCCACTGAGTGGGTATTATTATTCTCATTTTAGTATGAAACAAAAGAGAGAGTTTAAGTAATTTTTTCAAGGTCACACAGTTTGTAAGTAGCAGAATATGACTCAAATCTTAAGCCAAATACCAAGCTTAATCTCCTTCCTATTGCCCCAAAGCTAGGCAAAGAGAAAAATGGCTTTCACTGTGATATCAAGTTCTTTCCCTTGTGGGCCATATTGACTAAAATTTAGTAAAAATATTTGTGCCTCAGCTAGAACCTTGTCTCTGAAGAGCTCGAATACTCTATGCTCCATTAAGTCTGCAAAATTTCTCTATAGCTCACAAAAGAAAAGGCTGGAAAAGGAACAACACTCCTCCCCTTAGGACTGTTGTTCCTAAGGCCAATAGTCCAGCCCTGCGTCAGCTCTGTGATTTCCCCACGAGCTCCACAGTTAGGCAGCTTAGCCTGGACATTATGTGCCTTCACATCACAGAACAAAAAATGAAAGAAGTTGGAAGTAACTTCCCTGTCGCCAAGACTCTGGAAGATCTGAGATCCATTTAGGAGTTAAACAGAGAGCAGAGTGAAGTGGAGGGACGGTCACAGGTGAGGATCCACCTGGTTCTTCCATTCCCTGGCTGAGTAGCTGTGGGCAGATCTCTCAGCCTCCTCCAGGCTCAGGGTCCTCATCTGTTGCATAGGGAAAAGGGAAAAGAGGTCTAGGGCCGGGGTCTGCAAACGAGGTCTGCTGGTCAAACCCTCTCCTATTTTGTAAATCATCCTGATTGAAGCTTGGATCACAGCCACAGCCATCCATTGCTGTTCATTGTCTTTGGCTACTTTTGCACTACAAGAGCAGAGCTGAGTAGTTGTGACAAAATTCATCTGGCCTGCAAAGTACTTACTATTTGGCCCTTTACAGAGAAAGTCTAGTGATTCTATGCTCCAGCCTTCTCCCCTGACAACAAATCTCTGGAAATCACAGATATAAAAACATATCTGAGTGATGTAAAAGACCTGAAAACCCAGAAAAGGTGTTCTTGGGCAAACAAATTTATAAGGAATGCTTGAAAGGCACAAGGTGAATGAGATTAGCAAGAAATAGGAAGCTAGAGCCCATAAAACACCTTGGAGAGGGCGAGTCATAGACGTGACTCTAGCGAAGTCACTAGCACAGAAAAGCAAGTACAGAGAAGATAAGGGTCCCTAACCAGTTGTTAACGGTGGATAGGACCTTCCAGCAGGAGCAAACAGATAGCCTGCCCCTCACCAACCTCTCCATGCCTCCGCAGCAAAGGCATCTGCCACCAGACTAAAGCAAAGACAGGGGCACTTGAGCCAGGATATTAGAGTAGATGTGCGCTCCAGGCAACACCTTGGAAAAGCGGGGGGATTACATTTCCAGGAGAGGAGCTTCTGGTACACTCCACTCACCAGCATAGCCCCCAGTCATTGGACATAGGGTGTCGAGAAGAGATGAAATGTTCACAGGGAGTGAAGAGGGAATCGTAATTACAAGATGAGCTCAACCAAACGTGGCCTAACATTAGAGAAAATCAGCACTGTGACAGAGAGGCTCCAAGTACAACCTGAAACCTGAGTAAACAGTGTTACTAAAGCAGACAGAACGAGAGTTAGTAAAAACACAAAAAGAACTCTTAGAAATAAATCAAAAAGACAATGAGTCCCCCCAAAGAAAAGACAGCCAAAGAATATGAACAGGTCAGGCAATTGACAAAAGAAGGAATATAAAGGCCAGAAATACATTAAAAGTTTCTCACTCTCACCAGTAATCAGAAAGAGTCAAGCAATTATCCAATACCTCTGGCCTTCCCCCATTAGACTGGTGAAAGGTTGGGAGAATGATAGTACCTATCACTGAGGGAGGGGTATTGTTCTTATACCCTGTTAGTGGAAGGGTAATTTAAATCAGCCTATTTAACATGAAATATGCATATTTTCTTTAATCCAGCAATTCTACTTCTTAGCGTCTACCAGAAAGAATATTTTTACAGATGTACAAACTGTTCATGCAGCACTATTTAAATAAGAAGAAATTAAAGCAGCTTAAGTTTCCACTGGTAATGAATTAGCAAACTCTGGTATATGAAAGCTAAGAAATACTTTGTTTCATGAGACATCAACTCCAATGGAATGTGAGCTTCTGAATGACAGTGACTTTCTGAAGTCTATTCTCTTACCCCTAGAACAATGTCTGCCATAGGGAAGCACTGGGAGCGACCTGAAAGGACTAACGAATCTACAGGAACGCACTCCGCTGTACCACGGGAGGCTGACAGAGTTCTGGATGGCATCGACCTGCTCCCTTTCCCTCCACCTTCCCACTGGGTTGGGTCAACAAGGATCTCCCGCCAAGATGAGAGGGAATGGCTCGGTCTGGACGCGCTGCCACAGTAAACTATCTTAGGCTGAGTGACTGAAACAACAGACGTTTATTTTCTCACTGTTTTGGAGGCTAGAAGGTCCAAGACCAAGATCCAACAGGGTTGGCTTCCAGTGAGGTCTCTCTTCCTGGCTTGCAGATGGCGCCTTCTTCCTGTGTCCTCCAGGGGCCTTATTTCAGTGTGTGCACATGGAGAGAAAAAAGAAGAGAAGAGAAGAGAAGAGAAGAGAAGAGAAGAGAAGAGAAGAGAAGAGAGGGAGAGGGAGAGGGAGAGGGAGAGGGAGAGGGAGAGGGAAAGAGGGAGAGGGAAAGAGGGAGAGGGAAAGAGGGAGAGGGAAAGAGGGAGAGGGAAAGAGGGAGAGGGAAAGAGGGAGAGGGA
>PVJS01001362.1:0-99460 GCA_004027185.1 Glis glis | reverse complement strand
AAAAAAAAAAAAAAATAAATAAATAAATAAAAAAAATAAAAGGTGATGTTTTCGCCGGGCGTGGTGGTGCACGCTTGTAATCCCAGTACTTTGGGAGGCAGAGACCAGAGGATCCGGGTTCGTGGCCAGCCTCAGCTCTCTCTCTATCTCTCTCTCTCTCCCTGCCTCTCTCTCTCTCTCTCTCCCTCTCTCTACTTAGTGAGGCCCTCTGCAACTTCATGAGACCCAGTTTCAAAATAAAGTATAAAAAATAGGGCCGGGGTGTAGGGCGGAGGTAGAACGCCCCTGGGTTCAATCCCTGTACCACAAAAAAAAAAAAGTGATGTTTTCCAAGCAGCCAAATAAAGAAGTACAGCTCATTTGCTTACACTCACTGCCCATGGTCAGAGGCCAGCCTGTCAACTCTTGCTCAGAGTGCCCTGCTCTTACTCAACATGCAATTCCAACACGCGGCTTTCTAATGATCACCAGACCAGAAGTAACACTCTAGAAATGGCTAGAGGAACATGCTATAAGGAGCAGGATGTGCCAGCCCCAGGGTTTTAAGTGACGAAGGTGTGTACCTGCTGGTGGGTGCAGGACCACTCTGAGTGGAGCCTATCAGGCAGTTGGCCAATGGATAAGAGCTGCAGCTGTCACCTATGCAGGAAGGGACACTGGAGATGCAAGGGCAGGAGCTCAGGTTACTAAGGGGATAGCACCGTAACTGTTGGCAAGGAGCTGGTTGTTGAGGGGGAGTAAGGAGCAAAGGAGGACGGCCCAGTTTGGGGAGTGGGGGGTGGCTTTTCCCCACCTCCCTTCCTGCCAGGGGAAAGATGAGTTCAGAGAGAGTTGAGCTGGGTGATCTTCAAGAAAACCCATAGCCCCGTGCCAATCATGAGTAAAACATCGGATAAGCTCCCATAGAAAGACATCAACCTTAAGAAGCCAGGTGGTGCATCTTGAATGCATTAAACTTGACTCAGAAAAGGAGGAAGTTGTCTTTGCTATTTATGGTCTTCTAAAGAAGAGACACCTCATCCTATAAAGGTCTTTCCATTCTGCCAAGCATCTCTATGGATTTAGATATGCCCAGAGCTGAGTTTGGAAGGGATGACAGGGAGCGATGGGAAGAAGAGAGCAGACCCAGCAAAACAGTGGAAGGCCGAGACTCTGTGGGCGGAGGAGTGGGTGAGAGGCCCTCTGGACTTCTACAGCAGGACCCGCACAGTGTGGTTTTGAATTGTCTGTACTTGTCCATACTGTGTGGCCTCTTTTGGTGTCCACCCTTCATTAGTGAAAGTCCTGCTGAAGTGTTGACCTGGGAGACTGCAGGTATCTGGTTGGGAGGGAAATGAGGCAGAGGGGTTATCTGGCTACCTACTTGGGTAAGAATAAAGAAGCAACTACAGGGCACTGAGCAGGAAACTGTATATGGAGGTGACCAAGAGAATAGGGATCTCCCAAGAGCCCACAGGCCAATGGGGGAAGGTTGGGTCTTCATGCATCCTTCTCAGGAGAGTTTCATGGAATAGCAACCTAGACCTTCAGAGGTGGGAGGACCCAGCTGATATCTCAGCTGAGTATTCCATCTCAGTGCACGCATGCCTGGTCCACGTGGTCAGGAAGCCTGGGGGCTCCCTGTCTGTGAGGGTAGGTCTGAGGAAGTGTGCCTGTGGCCTCCTGGTTTCTTGGCACCAGGCCCTGCACACAGTAGGTCTTGGCACACGCTAGCCCGTCTCCCAGTATGCCTGCCTGGGGGCCAAGAGTGCATAGCACGATGATGCTTCCCTTCCATGGGGGTGGGTGTTTTCTCCATTGCTGACAATCATCTCTCCTGGGTAACAACAAACACACTGTTCACTAATTAGCACCCCCAGAAAACATCTGTTTCTTCTCTCTGGCTGATATTTGGAAACAGAGATCACTGACTGGCTCAGCTGGTCGCGAGGATTGGCAGGTGGGGAGTGGAAGGTGGAGGCAGCCAAGAGCCACTCTGGTTAGCCCCAGCCAGCATGGCACTGCCTGATGTGGTAACTGCATAGGTCAGGCTTTCAATCCATGGTGGGGTGCCCTGCGGTTGTTGGGAGCCTTGAAGGCCTGGGATGGGAGATGACAGGGATGGACTCTGATGCTCCCGTGTCACGAGAGCCATCTGGTTGTCAGTGTGAAGGATGGCAGAGGGCTCTGGGATCTCAGAGTACCCAAGGTGGACCCAGAGGGGCTGGTGATGAGGGCCGGAGAGGCTAGGGAGAATCCCGGCGCATTTGAGTGGAGCTGAGCCCTCCAGATGGGGCGGAGGGCCCTGAGGCGGAGGAGAAAGGCAGCTGAGCATGAAGCTCAGGTGTGGGCTCACTGGCCCCTCCAGTCCCATGGCCAGTGCCTGAGCCATGCTTCCTGATGGACAAAGCCTCTCAGTAGAGCCTCTGGTCTGTCCCTCCTGGTCCGGCTCCCTGCTAAGCCAAGGCTCTTGTTCTTGCAGGAACACAGGTGTCAGCAGCAAGGTGCCACTCGGGCCCATCCAGATACTTTCTGGGTCCTAATTGTCATTCTGTATCTTATCTGTCCCTTGGGGAATCTGTAAGTTCCATCCACTGGCAGCCAAAGAGAGCCTCATTTTCTACAGTAAGTTCTTTGACATGGTCCCTGATTCCCAACTCCCAAGCAAGTTAGTGCCCACCCTTCAGGCCCATGCCACCACTACTGCTCCTGTGCTTGCATGTTGCTGGGTGCTGTGCTCAGTTGCTGGTGCACAGTCTGCAGTGTGCTGTGCTGGGCAGGCCTCATCCGGCAAAGCCCACTCACGGCAATCCTTTCCCTGCCCACTGTGAGGACCTAACACTTCTTCTTAGCTCCGTCCTTCCCTTTTCCACCCTAATAACACAAGGCCCTAATAGGTCTTCTGGAAATTGGATGGCAAGAGAGTTCTACCTCCCTCTTCCCCTCATACACGCCAGAGCAATCTCTTAACTGCTGGGTGTTAGATCGTCTGTAAGGAAAGCCAGGTATTAGAAATATGATTGCTGGTCTCCTCACTGCAATGCATAATATGTAACAAGCAATGCATAATAATGTAGACTATAGCATAATATATAAGGTATAACATACAGTGTGTGTGTGTGTGTGTGTGTGTGTGTGTGTGTGTGTGTGTGTGTGTGTTCCAGGAACTGACATACACTAGGTTCTTGACAAACAGTAAGTATTGTTATTATTTTCAATTCAATCATACCACTCTTCTTTGCAATAAAAATTTCTCTACAACACAAGGAATTCTAGTGCCCTGTCAGGGGTATTACCACACACTTTACTCATTGCTAGGAGTCCTAAAGTTCTAATCCAGGTAAGGAAGTACTACTTTGGTAAAAGAATGAAACTTTTTTTTCAGTTCACCAGCCTGCATCTCACTGTACAGGTTTGCAGTGTGTAAGCTATTAGTGGTAGAGAGAAAGCAGGTGGGACCCACAAAGGTTGCTGAGTCCAAGCCAGCCAAGGCTTGCGTTCTCATGGGCTGTCCACCGCCGTGACAAAATACTTGAGATAATCAACACAGAAGGAGGAAAGGTCTACTTTGGCTCTCACTGTTGGAGGTTTTGGTTTATCATGGGTTGGCCCAGTGCTTTGGCCTGTGGCAAGGCAGCACATCACGGTGGGAGTGTGGGCAGAAGAGCCTGGTCACCTCCGGGCAGCCACGAAGCAGAGACAGGAAGGGACAGGGTCCCAACATCCCCTTCGAAGACATGTCCGCAATTGCCTGACTTCCTTCCAGTAGGCTCCACCTCTTAAAGGTTCCTTCACCTCCCAATAGCACCACAGGGGAGCAACTGAGCCTTTAATACATAGGCCTCTGGGGGATGCTTCCAAATCATGTCTCCCATTCTCCCCCCAGTTAAAAGGAAGGCACATGGGGTCTAAACCATAGCTCATTATTCTGGTCCTGCTCTTGGTCCTAAGTACCCATCGCACACCTTTATTTCCCTCCTTAATTTTCCAGAATCACCACCACTGGAAGCTCAATGTGTCTGAGAAATTCTCTAACACTGAGGAATGGGGATAGTATTGTTAATTTCTTTTGATTTCAAAGAAAAATCTCAAGACCTTCTCAGAAACAAAGGAAGAGGGCAGATGTGATTCCACGTACAGCTAGAAAAATCACTCAAGAGATATGGTTATGGTTTGCATTGGAATGTCTCCCAGAAACGCTCATGTGTTCACAACGTGCCAATGCTTAGAGATGAAATAATTGAGTCATGAGGGCTTTAACCACATCAGTGTATTAATCCATTTGATGGATTAATAATTTGGATAACTGTAGACAGGTAGGACATGGCTGGAGAATGTGGGTCACTGGGGGCGTGGCCTTGGACTAGATTTGTCTCTGGTCCCCTCCTGTCACTCTCTCTGCTTCTTGCTGCCCTCTGCAGCTTTCCTCCACCATGCCCTGCCACCATGATGTTTCTGTGTAGAAGCTGACTGACCATGGACTGAACCTCTGAACCATGAACCCAAATAAACCTTTCCTCCTCTAAGTTGTTCTTGCCAGGCATTTTATTCATAGCGTTGAAAAGCAGACTAATAAAAGATATGAACATATAGGATAAAAATTATGAACATATAGGATAAAAATTATGACCACTGAGTTTCCATCAATCCTAGTGAGAGGAACAAGTCAGGGTTTTGCACACAGAGACTCTCAGAGGTGTGACTACAGGGTGGGGCTGTGAATCAAGTCCCAGATAGTGCTATCTAAGTTTAAGACTCAAGTCCCTCCTCCCCCAGTACCCTAATATCCACATGGATATAATAGGAAGACTCCATATACATGCTGGGAACTACTAAGAGAAAGTGTTTCTGCTTTCCCAAAAACCCAAGGAGTGTCAGCAGGGGGGCTGAGGCGCTGAGAAGACCTGCTACCTAACTGCAATGCTTCATGAATGGAGTCAGATCCAGCTGGGGATGGGGAGGAAGTACCCGGCAGAGGTCTCTATTGACCTTGACTCAGAAAATGAATGGGACTCCAGAGCCATGGGTGTGGAGCAAGCCCTAACCCATGGGACCTCTAAACTGATGCTTTATAACCTGCTTTTGCAGCATCCATGATCAAAAACACTTTGCGACTACCCAAAGCAATCTGCAGACACAATGCAGACCCTATCAAAATACCAATGGCATTCTTTACAGAAATAGAAAAAAATCCCAAAATTCATATGGAACCAAAGAAAGATCTCGAATATAGCTAAAGCAGTGTTGAGTAAAAAGAACAAAGCTGGAGATCACAGTGCCTGGCTTCAAAACATGCTACGAAGCTATGCACCCAAACAGCACGCCACTGGCATAAAAGCAGATACACAGACCAATGGAATGGAATAGGAGATCCAGAAATAAATCTATGTATTTACAGACAACTGATATTCCACAAAGGCACCAAGAACAAACAATGGAGAAAGGATGGTCCCTGCAATAAATGGTGTTGGGAAAACTGGATATTCACATGTAGAATGAAACTAGACCCTGATCCCACCATATAAAAAAGTCAACTCAAAATGGATCACAGACAAACAGAAGGCCTGAAACTATCTCAAGAATACATGGAGGAAATGCTTCAGGACATTGGTCAGGGCAAAGATTTTTTTTTATGTGACCCCCCAAAGTATAGTCAACAAAACCAAAAATTGGTACATTGGATTACATCAAATTAAAAAGCTTCCACACATCAAAGCGAACCAGGTATATAGCTACAACACATTTTTAGCAGCATTCTATTGTCTGGATATGCTATATCTTGTTTAGTCAAACCCCAAATACTAGACACCTAGGGGTTTCCCCCTGACTTGTCACGACAATATATAATACTGTCCAGAGTCTAATAAAAACATCTTTGCTGATTTGTCTGATTATTTCCTTAGGATAAACTCCAAATGGAATGCTATATAGGCATATTGATAAAGTTATGCTTTAAAGATTGCACTGCTAGCTGGGCGTGGTGGCGCACACTTGTATTCCCAGTACTTGGGAGGCTGAGACCGGAGGATCCGGGTTCACGGCCAGCCTCAGCTAGTGAGGCCCTCTGAAACTTAGTGAGACCCTGTTTCAAAATGAAGAGAATAAAAAATAGGGCTGGGGGTGTAGCCCAGAGGTAGAACGCCCCTGGGTTCAATCCCCAGTACCACACACACAAAAAAAAGATTGCACTGCTAAATTTCTCTCCAGATAAGGCATAACATCTTACAATCCCACCAGTGATGTAAGAGAAAGCCTGCTCTCCTCATATCTGCCAAAGGGGATTTATTACTTAAAATAAAGGTGCATGCCAGAGTCTCTCAAAAGTTTATATGCATATATCCTTTGATGTACTAATTGCTCTCTTAATAAACAACTCTGAAGAAACATTCACGCACGTTTACAAAGATATATGAATATAGACATGCAAGGGAACAGTGGGTGAGTGAGTGTGTCTACCATGGGGTCCTATGTCTACCATGAGCTGCCCTAGCTCAGTCTCCCCACCTGTCTCCCTCAAGGACAGCACAAGTCTCCCCACCTCTGCAAGGATCACTGTGGTTGGGAGGAGGACCTGAGCTCTCTTCTCTGCCCCCTTGTTTAGACGTCAAGCAGCCGTGTCTGTTGGGGTGCCTTGGGTGCTCCAAGCCCAACTCTACATTCTTGGGGCCACAGCCCTGCCAGCCTTTGAGCCTAGGCAATCCAGATCCAATCAATTACATATATCACTAGCAAATCAACCTTTCTTGAAAGCAGCTTTAACACACCACACCTTGGCTCCAAAGCCTTTAGCAATTCCATTTCTCATCACATAAGTCACCTTCTGGGCCCTCAGCATCCTTCCTGGCCCTTCTCCCAGCTTTCCTTCCCTGGTCCCCACAACTAGGTTCTATGAGCAAACAAAGCGCACCTGTGGACACCCCTGCAGCCCGCCTCTGCCCTGAGCCACACCACATCCCTCAAGGATTTAGACTGACCTTACTCTGCTGAAAATGTTCATAATGAGAAGTCAAACAAACCCAAAGGCCTAGAGGACCCTCGGGTTTCTTGTCTGAAGAAGGAAATGCGCTGACTCTGAGGAAGGAAAGAGTAGGTGTGTCATGGGGAGGCCAGCACCCTCCCGCCCCTCCTTGTCCCTGCTCCCTGACCTTCTGTTTCAGGAGCATCTGCTGAGAGTGGAGAAGCCCCTTCCCACAGAGGAACTGCGACAGACCGCTTCAACTCCTTTACTCAGCTGTCGCTTCTCGGCCATTCAGCAAGAGTCAACTTAGCCGGGCATGGTGGTGCACGTCTGTAATCCCAGTGCTTGGGAGGCTGAGACAGGAGGATCACAGGTTCGAGGACAGCCTCAGCAAATAGTGAGACTCTCATCAACCTAGTGAGACCCTGTTTCAAAATAAAAATAAAATAGAACTAGGGGTGTAGTTCAGAGGTAGAATGCCCCTGGGCTCAATCCCCAGTAACACACACACACACACACACACACACACACACACACACACGAGTCAACTTGCCCATGTCCTTGCTTGGTGCTGGCACAGAACAGTCACAGAAACAGCCACAACCCCTGCCCTGGGGAGCTTATGATGTCCTTGTCACAGGCAGACTTGACCAGATGAAAGATGGTGGCGCTACAGTCACAACCATGGAGGCTGAGGGCAAGGACAGGCATAAACCTCACACACCAGCTGTGCAGTCCTGCCACCTGCCCTCTACCATCATGTCCACCCTGGGAACACCAGGACCCAGGTCCCAATGGCCAACTGAGGGGCTCACCAGGGCTGTCCTTGATAGAAAACACAGTGAGGAGACAGGTCTGATGCCAGCCGTGTGATTCCGGCGAGTTCTTTAGCAGCCCGTGCTCAGCCTTCTCACCTATCGGGAGGAACTGTCTGGCAGTCGGGACATTTAACAGAGGCAATCAAACACAGTGCTGAGAACGGTGCCTCGCGCATGGCAGGGCTGACATGTTTTTATCTGCAGGCAGCACTGTTTTTTATCTGCAGGACCAGTATTGCTAGAGAAGAGCTGGGTCCCAGTGTGGAGGAATAAGCACATGGGACAGCACAGAGCCTGTCTTAGAAGTGACCTCCAGGGAACTGGGGGACAGCCTGCACTCTTTTCATCTCTGCCTCACCAAAACTACGTGGAGGCATCTCTTCCCCAAGATCTGAATTCCTCGTATGTGTTAAAGCCCAGAGGGAAGTGTTCAAAGGTCACGGCATGCAGTGAGATAACTGGAGGCAAGCGTGCTTGTGAGCTTCCCGAGAGCCCACGGGATCTGGAAGCACATGGAACCGGTCCCGCTGGCTCTGCCCACCTGCTATTGCATGACTTTTACCTCTTGGAAATGGGCCCCTGATGCTTTCCTAAAGTTCCCTGAGAGAATCTCAGAGAGGGGGCCTGCAGGAACAAACATGACTCAGGAGCAGAGCACCACTTCAGTTTAGCAGCTTCTCGGTGTTCTCCAACTCTGCCTCTCCTCTGCTTCCTCTTCCAACTGGCTAAGTATCTCCACACTTCCCTACTCGAATTCCTGAGAAATATCACCAGGGCCGGTCATCAGTTTTCCTTGGTCTTTTTACCTGTAACACAATCATGTGGCTCAAAAAGTGACTCAGAAAGAGCCAAAGAGGGGCTGCAGAGGGCGGTGGGTGGTTCAGCACCTGGGCTGTCCCGTCTGTGGGTCACCACACATTGCGTCTGCCCTGCCTGGAGCCTGGCTGGTCACACTGGCCTCGCTAGTACTGTCTGCTTGCCAGTCCTCTCAATACTGTTCCAACAGCGTTCCTGCCTAATGTCTAACCATTCCATGCACAGTTGCCGATGCCCAGAGCCCTTCAGCAACTGCTGGCAGGACCCGGAGGTGAGGTGATGGTGCAGGATCACTTTATCATTTTATCTTATATGATTATTTTTCTGATTACCAAAGTAATACATCTTAGATGTACAAAGAGTAAACCTTCATAGAAAAACATAATGTAGAAAGAAAAAACACGTCATCATTAAACCCACAGAGATGATATATTCAACAGACTCCTGACTTCAGATTTTTCCTAAGCATTTATTAACAATGTATGCTTATATTACAAATATGTAATAAAATGGATTCAATAAAGTACAGTTCTGTAGCTTGGCTCTTCACATCCCATTATGTCTTGGATTTCTAGATCATTAAATAAAGACCATCTCCAGTCTTCTTAACACTGTTAGTGATTCGCTGTTCAGACGTTCCATAGTTGGTCTAAGCAACTCTCCATTGATAGATGCTGGGATTTCTCCCTTTGGGGCCCACACTACAGAGTCTTGATAGGATTTCTGTGTGTCCTGGGGTGAATGTTTCTGTAGGAGGTTGCTGGGTTAAAGTAGATCACCTTTTTACCTTTTAACATATATTGGTGAATCAGGCAGGGCCACTTCTCAAAGCTGCTTGTCTGAGTTGGAGTCCACAATTGCCAGGGATGTCCAGCTCCTCTCTGGCTCCTTCAATGTCATGTCCAGGTATAATTCCCACCCTGATGTACGCTGGGCTCAGCCTTGCTCAGCCTTGCTGTGGACAGAATAGGTGGGTTGATGGATGGAACCTAAAAATGTCTATTTGTAGGGGATTCTGAGGAACTTTCTAGGAGAAAATGTACAATGTGATGGTGGCAAAAGCCACTGGGTGAGTGACAGATGGTACCTGTGTCCCATGAAAAGCAGGCACTAAGGAGCACAAGACTCCATGAAATCCTGCACGGGGGCCCATACTTTTAAACTTCACCAAATATCACAAGAGGAAAGAGACACAACCCCATTTCCACAGCTTGGGCAGCAGCGTGGCTCAGGAGCTGGGGAAGGGCTGGCATGGAGGTGAGAAATAGTGAAGAAGGCATGGGTGGGGAGGGAGGTGTGGTGCCCACAAGGCAGTGTCCAGGGTGGGCCTGACCACAGCAGGAGCCCCGGAAACACCCGGCAGGGGAGGAAACAGCCAGGAGGCCCTTGGCCCAGCAAGGGTCAGGGTGGCGAGCTCAGGCTGCTTTAGGGCCCCCTGATGTCACCTAAGAAGTATCAGCCTTTCCGAGGATGGGAATTAGCTCTCAGGTACCATGGAATCTCAGGCTTAAGAATACTTCCGCTTTTCTCAGAGAAATATTTCAAAAGTGAGCACTGATTTTTCTGTCTCCATTCCAAATGATAAATCCCATTTATTTTGAAGGATTAAAGGTAAAGGTGACAAACTTAAAAAACACTCCAAAGCCTCCAAAAATGGTGAAATGAATTCGCCTTTAATTGTCATGCTCACAAGTGAAGTTGTTTTTAACAAAAGGATGTCTTTGAATAGGATTGCCTATAAAAATGGACTATTTTCAAGCCGGGCGTGGTGGCACACGCTTGTAATCCCAGTACTTTGGGAGGAGGAGACTGGAGGATCCGGGTTCGCGGCCAGCCTCAGCTCTCTCTCTCTACTTAGTGAGGCCCTCCGCAACTTCGTGAGACCCGGTTTCAAAATAAAGTATAAAAAAAATAGGGCCGGGGGTGTAGCGCAGAGGTAGAACGCCCCTGGGTTCAATCCCCGGTACTGCAAAAAAAAAAAAAAGACTATTTTCAATGATCTCATGTGACATGCATGACAACTATTCTCTCAGCACTGATTTTTCTAGACACTTTGTTAAAGAGACAGAGAAAAGAAGGAGGAAACTTACAACTAGACACCTTGCAAGGTCATTCCATTTGACTTAGGGCAAATAAAAAAAAGAAACATCTAAACTTGATGTTCAAACAAGTCTTCCCAGTTTGATCCACTCCTTTCTCTTTAAAAGCACATTTATAAGTGCCCCAGATCTGTGAGCTGGCAGGCCATTCCTCCCTCTGCCCTGCTGGGTTTGAACAGCAAGTAACTCCTCTGTCCACCAACATTCTGTCCACGATGGCCACCATATGGAGGCTCTTTCACAAATTAAATATATTTTTTTGGCCCATTCTCTCCTTTCATCTTTAGTTTGAGAATGCCAACCCTAAAATAACAGTAGACACATCTGGAAGATGTGCACAGGGCATGCCACTCCACTCAGTCCTGGCAGGAGAAGCTCTGGATGGGAGCCGGGAGAACCTGTGTTCTTCCCGTGGCTCTACCTGACTGGATGTATGGTCTCGGGCCTGTCACTATGCTTCCAATACCACGTGCTGAGATCTACCAGATGCAAGGCACAGAAAGACAGAAACATCCTTACCTTCAAAGAGCTTCCAAATGAGCAGCTGGAGGCAGACCTGTACACAAATCACACTAGAGCATGCCAGGTACCATAAAAGATACAAATGATACTATGGGCTTCAGAAAAAGACAAGCTCTCATTTGGGTAGCCAGGGAAGGTGATATACGAATGGAGATGGTCCTAGAGACAGGCTCTGAAAGACAAGAAGGCAAAGGCATGGGGAGGGGATGGCTAGACATTTCTGAGCAGGAGGGTGGCCTGCTCAAAGGTGTTCTACTGGTCAGGACTCCTTGTTGCTTGTGACTGAAACCCAACTCAGGCTGATTTAAATGAAGAAGGGGAACTTACTGCCTCACTCGGGGTTAGGAATAGAATTAGGATGCTCAAAACAATGTTAACAGAAACTGTTTTCTCCTGATCTCTCTGCTCTGTTTTCCAGCACTGGACTTCTCTGGCAGTTTGGAACCAGAGGTGAAGATGGTGAAGATGGCCACCAGGGGCCCAGCTTTATTCCCTACTGGCAAAGCAACTCCAGTAAGATAACCCTGTCTCTTTTGCAAAAGCCCTGAGGTGGACACTTGTTGAATCATCTTGGGTTGCATGTCCATTCCAAGGAGGTCAAGGGACTTGATACCGATTGTTATGAGCCTGGGTCGTACTCAGGTGTGGTGATCAAACCCACTTGACCCCTGGACCGCGCAAAGTGGAGGAACCTTCTTAAAAGAAAAGCAGGCGGTGCTGCTTTCTTTTCTTTTTTTCCCTTGCAGTGCTGGGGATCAAAGTCAGGGCCTTGAGCATGCTAGGTAAGTGCTCTACCACCAAGCTACATGCCCAGCCCTGTTTTTTTTTTTTCTTCTTTTTTTGTGGTACTGGGAATTGAACCCAGGGTTGCTCTACCTCTGAGCTACAATCCAAACTCTTTTATTTTGGAACAGGGTCTCTGCTAAATTACTGCACATTGTCCTCATACTTGCAATCCCCATCTCAGCCTCCTAAGTATTAGGATTACAGGCATGTGCCACCATGCCCTGCTAGGGGGTGCTGTTTTCAAAAGGTTCTCCCCTTCTTGATGCTGCTGCACAGGAGAAAACCAAGAACTATTATAAAAAAGCCAGGCACAGTTGTGCATGTCTATAATCCCAGTACTTGGGAAGGTGAGACAAGAGGATCACAGGTTCAAGGCCTGCCTCAACAACTTAGCAAGACCCTTGGCAACTTAGCAGGACCCTGTTTCAAAATAAAAAATAAAAAGGGCTGGGGATGTAGCTCAGAGGTAGAATGCCCCTGGGTTCAATTTCCAGCAAAAAACACCCCCCCACACACACACACCATACTATAAATATAAATAATTCAAACTTGGACTCAAAAGGGAACAAAGGGAGCTCAAATTAATGAAACATCCCTCCTCACCTCTCAGGTGTTCTGCCAACAGTCCTGGTGCAATCTGGCCTCCATTCTCTGTGGCATGGCCCCTCCACAGTGTCTCTGCTCTACAGCAGCAGGAACCCAGCAAGGGGAGCTGTTGGTCTTGGGGGGTGGGGTGGGCACGAGTGGTGGAGAGCCCCTTTAGACCAGGCCTTAAGGGCCATCTCCCATGCTTCCGTCATCTCAGGTGTCCAATCAGGCCTGGTTGCCAGGAAGGCATTTCCCACTGCCTGGAAACCCCACAACTTTCCTAGAAGGTGCTGGTCCTTCCCTGCTGTGCACTCACTGGCCAGAGCAAGAGCCCCTGCTGCTCCTCCAAGCTCCTCCTGCTGGGCCCCATCCCTCTGGTCCCAGGCTGTGCCATGAGGCTGCAGCACCAGACTTGCTGTCTCTCCACAAATTTTCTCCAAGGCCCTCTTGCTCTCAGAAAGAGGCTGCAGGGGCTGCAGTGGCAGAGGCTGGAGCAGTCACAGGCCAGCTGAGAGGGAGCCTTGGCTTTCCACTAGGCCCTAATAACTCCGCATCCTGCTCTGTACAGCAGGTGTGGGAATCAAATGCTTTTATGTATGCAGAAGGCCACTGGTGAACAGGAGCCGCTATCCCAGGAACAGGTACTATCCCAGAAAACAACAGGAGAAGGGAGTCTGCACTCTGGTCTGTGGAGACCCTGACCCACAAATGAACACCTTCTAGCCACCCAGGCAGAAGCAATGATGCTCTGGGCTGCTTGCCCTCCTTGAGTGGGGTCATGGATCCAGGCCCCTCTTCGCCTTGCCCACCTGTGCTCCAGGGCTGGCTGGGAAAAGGCCTTGAGTTAGCGTTGCCTATGCCTGTCCTCTGAGCTGCCTCTAGACCAAAATCAGGAGGGAAGGTCCTGGTTCTGTGGTTTCTCAGGCCAGCCTTCCTCATTGCCTCTGAACCCTATTTATAAGGGATTGCAAGAATCCAATAGAAACAGAAACACTTCACCTCTGCTCCAGTACTGACTGCTTTTGGTTTGCTTCCAGTGAATTCAACAAACTGGGACTAGTGTTTGTTTGGGCATGGCCTGGCACATAGAGTGAACAGTGTTGCTGTGCCGTCATGGATGGGGACAGGGGTCTCATCACAGATCACACAGGTGGGTTATTTAGATGGCAGGCTAGCTACATCCTGTGGCCTGCTTCTTTGTGGCCTTATTCCTGCCTATTACCACCTCCTCTAAACACTGAGGAGGAGGAGGGGCCACCTGTCAGCCTGACAGGTCATCCCCCACACCCACACATCTAGCAGGGCCCAAGAGAACTGTAGAAAGAGTTCCAACTCTTTCTGGGTTATGCTTCTCTTCTCTATTAACAGAATTTGCAGATAATATGTAGAGTGTAGGAAAACATTTTATAACACATCTGGCAGTTGGAACAATGGTATTTACAAATGCTATAAATCCATGTGCTAGCTTTTCCTGTTATCAGTGTTTAAATAAACCAATACATGGTATGACTCTCCTAAATTAATTCAGATACCATTATCTGTTAAATTTAAACAGTGAATTATCTAGCCACACTTCCCCTAAAGTCTGAGTCAATTAAACATGACCAGCTATATGCCAAGGCTCTGAAGATTAAAGATAAAATATCTATGACTAGTATGAAGAATGACCTAGGTCATTAAGAAAACCCATTAAAAACATTTCAATAACAAAATCTGGTCTGATAATTTTGTTATGTAAAGAAATCCTTTCTTTAACTGGTTATAAAATTATTACGCAACATCAAAAATTACAAAATCTATTTTTGACTGAATTGCATTTGTTCCTCAAATGGGGACCAACCTGAATGAGGCAACTGAGGAG
The DNA here is from genome assembly GCA_004027185.1 of Glis glis. Classification (NCBI taxonomy): domain Eukaryota; kingdom Metazoa; phylum Chordata; class Mammalia; order Rodentia; family Gliridae; genus Glis; species Glis glis. Next base: position 85,033 of record PVJS01001362.1, on the reverse strand, counting down.
ATATAGGAAAATATTTATGACAATGGCGATATTCTCATGCATATTAGTTAATATCCTTCCAGTAAGGTTAAGAGGAATCAGCAAAAAAACTTATGGAAATTTACCTTTTTTTTAATGAAAAATGTACAGGGCATACCTTTCAGTAATATTTATTTAAAAGGGGTGATGCGATTTATGAGGGAGTGTGAAAGCTGACTGAATGTTACTCTGTTTTGCTAGACACCACCACAAGATGGATCAGCTCTAACAGCAACTTGGTTAAATTCTGAAAATCAATTGCTCTGTAAGTCTGTGGTCTCTCCAAATGATGTTGGATGCTGTGATCTGATGAAGAGATCAGAGTCCCACGTGACCTTGTTAGGTCACACTCAGGGGGTGTGGTGCTTCGAGGGCTGGCAGAGCATGAGCCCTGGAGGGGTGTGCTCATGCCCGCTGTGGGGCCTCTGTGTCCCACTCCAGGCACTGGAGGGTCGCCCTGAACTTGCACACCTTGCTGCTGGGGAGAGGGGTTTGTAGTAGTAATTAACTCACCATTAGTATTTATGATGATCTCCTGCCTTAAACCAGAATCAATTTAAGAAACACTGAAAATACGATCTCTAGCATCCTCCTTTTAACATTTATATGGATCAATTTTATTGAAAGTGAATGCACAGAGAGAATTCAGCACAAAGAAATTTCCCCCAGATTAAAGCCTTGATGATACTTTAAAATTGTGGAATCCACAGACAGCAGTAGCTACTTATTTTTGCCGAGTGTTCTCTGCTTTTCTGCGTGCTCCACGATCTTTTCTTCCACATAAAGACCCTTCCGCTTCCGTACTGCATTCATGTACTTTCGGGCCTGGTTCTCGGAATCAGCTTTCTCCCCAAAATGCAGGTATTCCTCCTCTGTGGTCGGCACCCAGAAGGGATCGCTGGGAATGACCTCATGAAAGAAGGCGACAGAAGTACTAGGTTAGGCAGATAGGTTACATTTTGTTCACTAAACTCTTCAATCCACACAGTCCTAGCTACTGAGTGAGGTTTGACGATGCACAAAGAGCTAAGCTTGCAAGGAATGCTGATATTCAAACACAAAGACTCCTGGTTGCTGTGACAGTGGAAGTAGATCCAGGAAGACCCGTACCATACATCACTGTGCTCACAGAGCCATCGCCTAACACTAAGCAAGAAGGAAAGCAATGCTCTAGAAAAGTAATAAAAACGCTCTCCTTTTGACGACGATACAGCTGGGTGTTAGTGTCTTCATCAATTCTGCCTTTGTCCCCAACCAAGGTTGACACGTGTAAGCATGTTTTTGATTATTCTGAGCTTTTGCTCTAAAATCCAGCAAGTGTCTTGGTTAGCTGGACTGGGTGGACGACATGTTCTGGCACATGCACAGACTCCCTTCCTCACTGCTCTGGCCACACCTATTTCCTACCTGATGTTTTCCTACCACACCTGTTTCCTACCTGGTCTCCTCTTCATCCCCCTTAGTGGAAGGAGCTGTCCATAGGAAACACACAATCTGCTGGGTTCCTCCACACCCACCGCAGAAGGGAGCTCTGCCTCTAGTGGGAGTACTGCCCATCTTATCTAATTCAGAGCTTTATAGGAAGCCTGCTTGCTTGCAAAGACCACATTCTCTAAGATCAGCTTTATTAGGAGAGAATGTGTCCTTTCTATGCCATACTTTCTTTTAGTCATTTTTTAAATTTCTCAATGGGGGGGTTATTTACTGGGTGGCCGTAAATTCTAATACTTTTTAATTCAAAATCCAGAAATAAAATAAAAATATATTTTAAAACAGTCACTCTTCAAGATGGAAAGGGAAATTTCTGTGGCCCAGGCAGAGGGAGGTTTCTGGAGGGAGCCAGGGGAGCCCACAGTAGTTAAGTGGGGGGTATAAGCCTCACCCACAGACCACGACAGTTAACAGTCAGGGGGGTCAGGCTCTTGATGCCCCTTAGGATGGGCCCCAAGCCACATACCCCAGGTGTGTGAGGCCGGAACCATCGGCTCATCTCTGGAGCAGCTACATCTATGGCTGCCCAGGGTGCGACTAGACCTGAGCTGAAGACCAGGGGGTGGAAGCCGTCACATCTGGAGACCAGACTTGAGCTGTGCTAAGGTCACTGTTCTGTGCCAGCCTATCCTATACCATCGCGCTGGCGAATGCACGGAGCTGAGCCCCTGCAAAGGATGCAGCTGGAGCTCTGGCACTCAGAGGGCAGCGGAGGCAGCAACTCTGAAATGGGGCAGTGAGGCCACTCCACACAGAGCACAGGGCAGAAAGGACTCCCACTAAAGACAGAACACAAAGAATAAAGGGGGAGAGAAGCCAGACTCGACAAAAGACCAATTCATAATCAAGCTAGGACAGGTAACAGAGCAGTCTAAAGACAGCCCAGTAGAAGGTCCACTCCGAAATCCCCAAGAAAATAAAGGGAGTAAGTAGCACCCGTGAAACAGTAAGCAGTTGTAAAAAAGGAAGAACTAGAAATCCTAGGAACACAAAATCAAAACAAAAACTCAGTCGGTCCACTAAACAGAAGATTGCTGAAAAGAGATTAAGTGAATTAACAGATACTTCATATCCAGGATATAAAAAAGACTCTTAAAGCCGGGCGTGCTTTACAAGTGCACGCTTGTAATCCCAGTACTTGGGGGAGGCTGAGACAGGAGGATCTCAGGTTTGTGGCCAGCCTCAACTAGTGAGGTTCTCCACAACTTAGTGAGACCCTGTTTCAAAATAAAGAATAAAAAATAGGGCTGAGGGTATAGCTCGGAGGTAGAATGCCCCTGGGTTCAATCCCCAGTACCACCACCAAAAAACCCCAAAAAACAAAACTCTTATAACTGAGTAAAAAAACTCTAAACAGCCCAATAAAAAAACTGACCAAGGACTTCAACAAACATTTCTCCAAAGATAAACAAATGGTCACTATGATAAAAACAATTTTTAAAAAAGAAAAATAAAGCCAGGCATGGTGGCGCACACTTGTAATCCCAGTACTTGGGAGGCTGAGACAGGAGGATCCAGGTTCGCCGCCAGTCTCAGCTACTTAGTGAGGCCCTCTGCAACTTAGTGAAAACCTATTTCAAAATAAAGAATAAAAAATAGGGCTGGGGTGCAGCTTAGAGGTAGAATGCCTCTGGGTTTAATCCCCAGTACTGCAAAAATAAATAAATAAATAAATAAATAAGTAAATAAATAAATAAATAAATAAATAGGAAAATAAGTGTAGGCAGGATGTGAAGAAATTGGAAGCCTCACACATTGCTGGCTGGAATGTAAAATGGTACAATCACTGTAAAAATTTTTTGGCAGTTTTTGCCAAAAGTTAAATACAAAATTATCATATGACCCTGTAATTCCACTCCTAGGGATATACTCCAAGGAACTGAAAACAAGAACTCAATCAAGCACATATACATACAAATCTATGATAACTAGAATGCAGGGAGGCCCAAGTGTCCATGAATGGATATGTGAAATATGGTATATCACAGAATGGGGTATTAGAGAGCCGCAGAGAGGAGTGAAGTACTGACACACCTCCGTGCTAAGCAAAGTAAAACAAAGAAGGTCAGCACTGCACGATCCCATGTTCACCAGCACGGGAATCCACGCAGCCTGAGTGCGGCCGGGTGGTTTCCAAGGACGGGGCCGCAGGAGGGCAAGACTGCTGGACAGGCAAGGAAGGTCCCTCTGGAGTGATGGGACTGTTTTGGGGGTGGTGGCTGCACAACACTGTAGATGTACTAAACGCTTACTTCATAGTGATTACTTTATCATATATGAATTTCACCTCAAAAATTATTTTTAAAAAGACTTACAGAAAGTTTCCATAATATGATATAGACAGAAAATTTAAAAATATGAAAGAAAAATCATGAGCTGTAAAAGATGTGTGCAGATTTTATCTAACAGGAGTTTTAACATCAGAGAACAAGACACGTCCAAGTCCTCAGATGGAAAAACCTACTGAGTCCTGAGCAAGATAATAAAATAGCCACCCCTAGGGCCGGGGCGATGCTGCCCGTTTGTGAGCACTGCACCTCTGAGGCCCAGTTCTGCTACCAGACACTGCAGAACCGGAGGTCCAAGGCACACACAAAAAATCAGAGTCAAGATGGACCACCTGCGGAAGAACAGGAATAAGCGTGCGCAGATGCCAGAACTCCATGCAGCACTTCAAGGTGCTGAGGAACCCAGGGGGAGACTAAAGTCATCATCTAGTTTGTTTCTGAGAACAAAGGCAACCTTTGTCAGGCAGACTCTAACAACACTCTCAAAGAACTAAGAAAGAGCTCTTAGCCAAAACAGAGCCCCGAAGGAAGTACCTGGAGAGCGATGGGGAAGTGCAGTGAGAGCCAGAGTTCTGGATGACAGTGAGTCTTTCCAGCGAGTGTCTGTTTGGGAGTACGCCCCACTGGAGGCCGGGGACAGGGGCAGGAAAGGGGCAAGGCCCAGCCCTTGGAGAGGCAGAGCAGCAGTCAAGGGCAGTCACTGAGAAACTGCAGACAGCGTGAGGAGCAGGTAGGAAGCCCGGTGCTGGGGACTGGGAGATCTGAGGGAGTGCACACAGGTCTCAGGAGACTCGGCTCTGACTCACCAGCCACCAGGCCCAGGGCAGCATGGCTCATTCCAGATACTGACTGGCAGAGGACGTCGCCATGATGCTAGTCAGGTCAAGGGTGGGCTCCGGGGCTGGCACTGGGCAGGAGGAGGGAGAGCAGCTGCCATTGGAAGCTGTCACTATCAGGGAGTGAGGCCGGGTAGACAAGGGAGCCTTGTGGGAATGAACAACTATGTTTTGATCGTGGTGGCAGTAGTTACATTAAGCCACACATGTGACAAAGTTGTATAGAGCTACACATACATACATATATGCAGCAGAAGGTGTCCCTGAGCCACTTAACTGCTTAAGCAACTATGCTGTGGCATTATGTCTTTGTAGCTGAAGACATTCGTAACCGATACAGGCTGCTGTGAAAATTAAAGAAGGTGCTACATGGAAGTCACAAGACAGGCACCAGTCCATCCCGGCCTTGTTCGGCTCCAAAGCCTCCCACTTTCCAGGACAGACTGCCAGCAAGACTGGCTTCACCCAAATGCAGCTTGCCCAGTGGCACGGGCTAAATCAGGGGCATAACTGGCAGATCTGAATGCTAGGCATCATAGTAGTCACAAGAGACTGTACATGGGGACGGAATGAAGCAGGGTGCATGGGACCTCTCTGTACACTGTTAACTTATGAATAAATTACACTTGTTTAAAGCTAGCCATCCACAAGTCATACCTTTTGTTAGGGTCAAATGTTGGGAGGAGGAGGTAAAATTCTCAATACTTGTTAAAAATCAGGTCCCCAAACTGTTTAGGAGTTGGTTCCTCTGCTTTGCTGGTGGAAGAGGCAGGTGTGGGGTCTGTTCCTTGTGCCACTCAACGGGCAAAGAGAATGTGAGGAGAGGGAAGGGGTGGGCACTTCACTAAGCCCACAGGCGCTGAGGCCAGAGTGAGGGGAGTATAGGGGACTTTCAGAAAGGAACATCACCACCCTCCCCATCACACTGCTATGTCGGGAACCCAGGACCACAGGTGTAAGCTAAGGTCAGTGGAAGGGAAAGCAGAAAGTCCAGAAAGGAGAGGAGCTGGCAGCCTGTGTGTACTTTTATGAGCCACTAGGCTCAGCTGAAAGGAAAGCAGAGCCACTTGAAGAACTGTGATGCAGCCTGCCCCTGCAGAGGAATCCCTCTGCCCCCACCCATGCCACAGGGTGCAGGGGCACAGGGCCAGCACCCTGGGGCTGGAAGAGGTGGGTGTGCTGGGTATGTGGAACCACAGCCCTCAGGGTACACATCTACCCAGTGATCACCAAATCTCTAAAGCTGCTGTCAGCCAAGCACTGGCAGGTTTCTGGGACCTACCATATCCAAATAGTCTATCGTATTTCATACTGGGGCTCCCAGAATCAGCACCACTGTATGAGGCTGCAGGGGGATCAGGAGGGAGCAAAGAGGCCACAGTGTCAGGATTCCTTCATCGGGGGTCTTTGAGGAGGAAGGGCCGCCTGGACCCACATACCAGGGTTTATTTGAGGCTAAGGAACCCAGCTGTTCTGATTCTAGACGTACTTCTGGCCCTAACCAGCTGTGTGGCCTTCAGCAAGCTGCACGCCTCCTGTGCTCTACTCCCCACCACTCTTCTGGAGCGGGACTGACCGAGGCCCCTGAGATGAGGATCACCCTCAGAACCTCCACATGCTACCTCAGGCTAAGCCTGAAGCCCAGGGAGGTGACCAGTGGGCTAGTGTGGCCGAGCTACAGATGGACTTGTCATGCCTCTGGGGGGCTCTGCAAGGGTCCTGAGCCTCTTCCCCTCCAGCCTTGGGCCTTCACTGTGGCTTGGCTGTTTTTCTTTGAGGGGAGGCACCTTTACTGTATGCTTGATAAATGTACAATAAATGCTCTTAGCAGGTCTGAGTTGTAATCTTGAATAAATCTTAAACCCTGTTAAAAAAGAAAGTGACAAATTGCAGAGAGAGAAATGAGGTGCTAAGCAAAAGGTACTGACTCAGACTGGCCAATTTAAGGCTAGAAGACCCAAGCTGGGCATAGTGGCATACAGCTATAATCCCAGTACTTGGGAGGCTGAGATGGAGGATCACAGGTTCAAGGATAGCCTCAGCAATGTAGCAAGACTCAGTAACCTAGCAAGACTTTGTTTCAAAACAAAAATAGAAAATAAGATAAAATTAAAAAGGGCTGGGGATATAGCTCAGAGGTAGAATGCTCATCGGTTCAATCCCCAGTACCACACATACACACACACACACACACACACACACACACACACACACACACACACACACGAGACCTAGAAGCTGGGCATGGTGGCACACGCCTGTAATCCTAGTACTTGGGAGGCTAAGATAGGAGGATTGCAGGTTCAAGGCCAATGTGTGGCAACTTAGCAAGGCCCTGTTTCAACATAAGAAATAAAAATAGCCTGGAGACGGAATACCCCTGGGTTCAATCTGCACCACCAAAAACAGGAGGAGGCTTGGGGCTCCAAAGCTGGCCGGCCACTTTCTGTGGGGCACTCTGCTGCATACTTCTCAGGCTGGTGGAGGCGCTTCCCACAGGCTCCCAGGACCACCTTCTGCACTCAGGTGTCACCTCTGGGGACTCTCTGGGTGGCTGCCCTCAGACTGCAGGGACAGGTTTCTCCCTCAATGGCTCACCAGAACCCCTCTGCCTAGTGGGGACTGTGCTTTCACAACTCCAGCCTTATAAGAGGATGCCATCTTCTAACTCCAGGGAGGCGCTCAAGTGCAAACTGTGGCTCCAGAAGTTAAAAACCTAGAAGCAAAAAGCTTTGAGGGCACCATTTCAATTTCCCGCCCAATTCTGACTGTGATTATGGCCTGTGGGTGGGAAACACCATGCTCCAAACAACCCTCTTCTGGTGCTTTTCCCTCACCCCATGAGCAGCAACCTGTCCCTCGGGCCGTCTGTGTCCAGCGGCCAATCTTGAGGTTATGCTGACATACGTGTACAACAGCACTGGTGGTTAATATTTTTCTTTCTGTGACTGTTATTAGCGCCTTTTCTTCCTTTTTTCTCAGAAGGGTAAAACTTAGAAAGAGAAATTATGAGATTGCTGACTTCAAAGGTTTCCTCATGGAAAATGCCTGTAATTTTATTTTCTCTATTTTTTGAAGTACTTTTTCTCAAAAGCTCTTGATTGTAAATTATATGGTATGGTAGAATACAAACGAAAAAAGTGCCTTGGAGTAAGATGCCAGATCTCAACAACTGTGTTATTTCTAAGCCTAACTATGGGGGGAAAACTGAGACAGCCAAGAAATATCAGATCAATGACATTTAATTATAATGTAGTTTTTAAGACTCTCAAAGATTTGAAGCTTTTGGAAATAGGACCATGACAGGTGGCAAGAAGATGACAGAAGGATGTACAAAACTGGAGAAAAACTTTTCTTGACAACATTTTTCTCTAAAATTACTTATTAAGAGATTGGCTTTTTAATAAAAAGCTGCAGATAAGCCAGAAACTAATATTTTTTTTTTTTTTTTTTTTTTTTGCGGTACCGGGGATTGAACGCAGGGGTGGTCTACCTCCACGCTACGCCCCCGGCCCTATTTTTTATACTTTATTTTGAAACCGGGTCTCACGAAGTTGTGGAGGGCCTCACTAAGGGGAGAGAGAGAGAGAGAGAGAGAGAGAGAGGGAGAGAGAGAGTGAGAGAGCTGAGGCTGGCCACGAACCCGGATCCTCCGGTCTCCGCCTCCCAAAGTACTGGGATTACAAGCGTGCGCCACCACGCCCGGCCAGAAACTAATATTTTTTAAAACTACTAAGCATGCAAGATCAATTTCAGCCTTTTTTTTTTAATTCTGAGAGGTAAAGGAAACTGAAAACCATTATGGCTTTCATGTAATAAAAATTGCCTATGTGATAAAACCTTACTGTTTTTATATTCATTGTTCCCAAATATCCACTCTCCTTGATTTCTTTAGTAACAGATGGGCAAATGGCCATTTAGGTTCAGAAAGGGCAGGCATACTTTTTCTGTAAAGAGTCAGATAGTAGACAGGTATGGCGGTGCACACCTGTAATCTCTGCTACTAGAGAGGCTGAGGCAGGAGGATCACAAGTTCAAGATCAGCCTGGGCAACATAGTGAGAACTTTAAAATTGTAGGTATTATAGGCTTTGAAAATATTCTCTGTCCCAGCTGCTTATCTCTGCTTAAAAGCAGCCATAGAAGATATGTAAATGAAAGGGTATGGCTGTATTCCAATAAAATTTTACCTATCAAAACAGGCAACAGGCCATGGTTTGCCGATTCCTGACCTAGTTACAGACTACATTTCCCAGCCTTCTTGCTAGGTGGGGCCTAATGGGTGTGATCAGATGACCTTGTTCTGGGCAACAGGATGAGGGTAAAGTGATGTGAGTGATGTGTGTAAGATTCAGTTTGTGTTCAAAAGGGAAGCAGGGTGTTCTACTCTTCCTGGCCAAAATTTGGACTCAGGACCACCCATGGAAGCGCCATGTTGAGAAAGGTGGCCACCCAGTGAACCACATGCCTCCTCAGACTTCAAGGAGCTGCCTTGGAGATGCCTCTGTTAGAGCAGTCTTACCTCTTTCCTTATTCAGACTTGTCCTTCTTCCAGTAACGATACCACAACAGCTCTGAATGCCTACTTAGGATATGTACTTATAGATGGTCCCTGGGATTACTTAAGCTACACCCTCTTGTTCTGATCAAACATACTACTATAACCCAGCTTCTCCTGCCAGTGTTGCTCAAGGCCATCTTCAGGAGATGGACGACTTGTCTCTAAGGTATGCAGTGCATGAGTTCTGGAGACAGTTTTCAGCAAAGGCAGCACCAGTGCAGAAAGCATTCTGCCCCTCAAGGTCACACGCTGAAGTGTAGTGTCTCTGGGAGGGAGGCTATGGAGTATGCTCTGCACTGGGGATACTAGCAACGTGTTCACACCACAGACAGCTCCTGCCCTCCATGCCCTGCTTTCTTAATCCATTTCTGCTAGTTTCTACTGGTTTGCGCTTTATATAAAAGTTGAGTGAAAAGCTCAAACTGAAAAGCTAGATTTTGGATAAATGGGAAATTACTACCTATAAGCTTGAGCATTAATAACTTAAATCTTTTGGGGATAGTGTTCTCTACAGAATAAAATGCTGCAAAGATATCTATCAATATAAGGCAATAAAACTATCAAAACATAATTTAGTTTTCAAAGATGCAAAATACAAGAACAATTTCATAGAAAATCACTGTTAAAATATAAAATTTATACTGACCAAAGAAAATATAAACTAAATTGATTAAGCTTGGTTCTATCAAGCATTAAGAATGTGACTTTTTTTCCTAGAAGGAAATGCAGACACAGTTAAATACTTTGGACTAGTAACTTGACTTGAGTCAATTTAGGGGATAGGAACTTGCTGAATCAACATCAAATTTGTCCTGAGTCAGTTTTATCCAAAGTGTCACTCTTCCTTACTGATTCATTTTTATAAATTTCATTTTAAAAAGAATGTTCTTCCTCGATTATTTTCATTCTCCATTAAATGACCTAAATCTAAACTCTGTTTAAAATGTTCTAGAAAAAGGAGCCCTGGCGGCTACAGAGAGTGAAAGAACAGCCTAGGACTGAACAGTTGAAGAAAAACCTCTAGGTGATCTGTGTGAAGCCAGAGCAGGGCCACACTGTTGAGAAAGCCAGAAGGAACATGGTACAGAATCAGAATGACACACAGGAAACAGCCTCAGGCCAGCGAGGGCCCACCAGCACAGGCTGAGGGGAGACGTTTGATGTACTCCATCTCAGGGGAGAAAAATCAGGGGAGCGCCACACTTTGTCCAGACAAGTGGCCAAGACTGGGACTCCTTGACTCCAGTGTCAGGGAGTCTTCCACTAAGTCGCATACCTCCCTGGTGAAAGCGATGTCAAGTTGTTCAGTTCCCTGAAAGCAGGGACAACACAAACAACCTTTCAACAGAAAGGTGTAAGTGTATGCCTCTTAACTGAAAAATTCTACTCCTGACTCTTTCTTGAAATGTAAATTGCTTCTGCACATGCCCTGAAGTTTTCCTCCCTTGGCCTCTTGGTATTATTTCTCCCCATAACTTAAAGAACAATGTGTTCACAGTCCGTTCTTCTCTTTCATGCAATAAGATCTGTTAAGTTTGCCTTTCTGATTACAGATAAGGTTTGCCAGTTCACCTACTTCTACTGCACTGATAAAAAATGTTTGGATGAGCCAACTCATTCCACAGCACTTGAAAGCTATAGAAACCTAGGACCTCCAGAAGGAGGACTAAAGAATATGCAGTCAGAACGGGAAGCCCTCCTTGCAGCACATGTACCCCTCTAGATGCCAGAGTGTTTTTCCTTCCAGAAGAAAAGGTCCTTGAAGTTTTACTTTCAAAAGGCTTTTCTTTTAAAAAATCTAAAATATATCTCTAGAGAGTGAAAAAAAGAAAACTAATTCTTCTGTCTTAGATTTTACAACAAATAATGGAATGAACTTAGAAGTGCAAGTGTGTACATCATGAGCTACAAACTAAAGATGGTTCAGTTCAGATGGAAAGAGCCACCTGCTCTCTCCCACCAGTGTAACTGAGCGAAGCCACAGGAAGGCCGCCTGGCCTCTGGTGCAGGGAGCAGCCGACGGAGGAACAGGGAGGAAGGGTTTGTGTCTTTACCTCCCAGTGGCTGAACACCAGCTGCGGGCTGGCCAGGCCACTTGTCCTCTTCCTGATTTCGTCAGCAAAGCCAAAGCTCTCGGCAACAGGCAGCACAGCCTTGATGATGAACATATCGGTCCCTTCTTTCATCTCTTCTTGAAGCACTCGGCCTTCTCTCTTTGACAAGACAGCATAGACTCGACCTGCAAAGCCCAAAATCTTTTAAATTCATTGACTGGTCATATGATTCGAGCCACACAAAGACATGATTATTTATACACCCTGTAACAATCCACTAATGATTAAGTCTGTACTCAATAATTTGGCATACAAAGCATGGACATCTAAGTGTTTATTTAAAAAGTAAAGCATAATTATAGAAAAGTCAGAAATGAAAGATAACAAACCCCAAACTGTATTACCCAAAGATAATTCCCACAACACAGCGTGAGGAGACTTGTAAAAGGACCTTTCAAGACAATCACATCTAGGAGTTGTCTTTGGGTGTGAACATCAATGAATATTTTAATAATTATGAGTTATTAATATAGTGACAGTGATAATTATGATGACATAGACTATTAGGACCTAGTAAGCAAAAACTGGTACAATGACAGTTTTATACTAAAAATTATTTATTTATTTATTTATTTATTTATTTATTTTTTGCGGTACCGGGGATTGAACGCAGGGGTGTTCTACCTCCGCGCTACGTCCCCGGCCCTATTTTTTATACTTTATTTTGAAACCGGGTCTCACAAAGTTGCGGAGGGCCTCACTAAGGAGAGAGAGACAGAGAGAGAGAGAGACAGGGAGAGAGAGAGAGAGAGCTGAGGCTGGCCGCGAACCCGGATCCTCTGGTCTCCGCCTCCCAAAGTACTGGGATTACAAGCGTGCACCACCACGTCCGGCCTATACTAAAAATTAAAACCACATATATACTTAAGTTGGTAAGTATTAGAATTTATTCCCCTAGAAACTGACAGTGTTTGGAATCCTTAATGCCTGGTAACAATTTCTGGTGCCACATCACAAAAACTCTAGTAAATTCCCCTGGCAGGTACTTTAATAATATCAGGCACCCCTCCCTCCTTTTTTTTTTTTTTTTTGGATGGTACTGGGGATGGAACCCAGAGGCTGTCTACCTCTGGGTTACAACCCCAGCCCTATTTTATTTATTTTAAAACAGTATCTCAGCCAGGTGTGGTGGCGCATGCTTGTAATCCCAGTACTTGGGAGGCTGAGACAGAAGGATCACAGGTTCACGGCCAGCCTCAGCAACTTAGTGAGGCCCTCTGCAGCTTGGTGAGACCATGTTTCAAAATAAAGAATACAAAATAGGGCTGGGGGTGTAGCTCAGAGGTAAAATGCCCCTGAGTTCAATCTCCACTACTGCAAAAACAAAACAACAGTAACAAAAACAGTTTTGCTAAATTGCTGAGGCTGGCTTTGAACCTGCAATCCTCCTATCTCATCAGCCTCCCAAGTACTGGGATTACAGGCATCAACTCATAAGCAGAACAAACTCTGTGAAGAGCAGAGATAAAAATGAAATCACAATTGGGAAGAACTTGCTGCAGCCAGCAGATGCTGTCAAGAAAGCCTCCTCTCTCACCTACCGCTGTGGTCTCTGCACATATAAATGCACAACTCTGTAGCAAAGCAGAGCCCCATCTCCTAGCCTGCATGCATCCCGGACCGCTCCAAAGTAACCAGGTGACAAGACAAGGCAGCCACCACCAACTTTGCTTTTTAAACTAGGAACTGAGAACCAGAGCAAAACCAACTCTCAGGCTTTTCTGATTCAGATTCCCCCTGGTGGTGGTGCAAACAACTGGCAGAAAACTTACTGTGTCAGAAGGCCTTAAGATTATTAAAATAAAACAAAACCCCGAAGCTTCCATCAGTGAAAAAAGACACCACCTTTGCTCCAGTCTGCTCCCCAGCTAGCTACCACATTCTCTCCTTCCCTCCTCCCCATGTTTCTCCAACGGGAGCTTCATTCATCACTGGATGCTCTGTGACACAGAGGCTCTCGTTTCATGGGGTCTGCTGAAATTGCTTCCTTGCAATTTCACAAAAACTTCCCTCAGTCCTCATTCTGCATGACTCCATGGTAGTTGAAGCTTCTAACCAGCCCTCTGCCAACTTTAATGTCGGTACTACCCTCCTTATAAGCCCGGCCCCAACCCTCACTCTGTTTATTTCAGTGACCCTTGGAGGTACAGGTTTTTCCTATGAGCATTCTGCAAAGCTGTGTACTCTTCTTTGAACCCCCACCCCCACCCAAACCAACTCATTCCTGATTCGTGTGTCTTAAACTAATTTTATAAGGCTACTCTAAGGCAGGCTCCTCACCTGACGGCCAGGCCCGTGTGTCCTTTGACTACAGGCACTTACCCTATGGAGCCAGCTTCCTTCAAGTTCAACATGTCTAAGAGCACAGCGCCACTCCAGAATGCACTCATCCCTGTCCGTCCTCCTGGAAAGGTACTTAAGGGCCACCAAGTTCTATCCCATTAGCTGTTTCAACTCTGAACACTCCCCCAAAACTCACTTCCTCCCCCAAAACTCACTTCCTCCCATGGTGGCCCGTTCCATGTTCCATCTTTGGATGGCCATGACTGCCAGACAATTTTTGAGCCTCAAATCTGCTCAAGTTTCTACCCCTTAGTCCTACTTTTTATCATGGGACAAATTTAATCCCCCCATACACGAATCAGTCTTTAAGCTACCAGAAGAGAGTGATTTTGTTTTCGCTTTTCCGAACCAATCTCTCTGCGACACACCCTGTATTTCCTCCTCTAGCCCAACCACATTCCAACTTGAATGACTGTGATTTATTTACCTCCTTCTCAGTACATGTTACCCAGAAATGAAAACACTACCTCGAGTACAGCCCGATGAGCTCTGAGAGAGCAGAACACCTATTACCTTCATTAATGATCCTTTTTAGATGGGGAAGAAAATCCTACTGAACAGCTGGTATGTGTGAACTAATCTTTCCTCTTTTTTTTTTTTTTGCGGTACTGGGGATTGAACTTAGGGGCATTCTACCTCCGAGCTACACCCCCAGCCCTATTTTTTATTGTTTATTTTGAATCAGGGTTTCACTAAGTTGCGGAGGGCCTCACTAAGCAGCTGAGGCTGGCCATGAACCTGTGATCCTCTGGTCTCAGCCTCCCAAGTACTGGGATTACAAGCGTGCACCACTATGCCCGGCTTAATCTTTCCTCTTCTACCTCATCCTGAGAAAAATTTCAAGTTTCAAGGTGGTTTATGGAGGTAAACATAAAGCAAGAAGGGTCAAGAGAAATGTGGGATGGGGCTGGCCGGCCATGCTGGGCTGGGGAGCATCCTGAATGCCCTCAGAGGCCGCAGCCCTCCCTTCACAGGTCATGCCAGCAGACCTGGATCAATAACTGCAATTGAGACTAAATGTAATTAAGCACAGACTTCTGAGCTATTCACTTTGAATTCCACTGAAACTCCATCCCAGTACTGGGGCACAGTGCTGGATCATGGTACAAAGGAAACCACTATAATAAAACTTTCCAAATGTGCTCAGCTCTCATGACAGAATGCACCCAATATCTGGATGCATTCAGAAACCCTCCACCTGTCAAGGTTGTTACTGGAGAGTAATGTGCCCAAGTCAATGAGGATTTGCCACAGACTGCCAACTCTCTGACACCCTTCCACTGAACAAGGGCATCGACCTTGGCCATTCCTCTGTTCGCCCACTTAGAGAAAGCCCACGGAGTGCACTACTACACGGAATGCACCAGGGAAGAGAAATTCTTCAGGAAAAAGCAGCAGAAGGTTAATTAATTGCACAGTTCTGATCAGGGCTCGACTCAACAACTATATAGCAAACATTTCAGCCTGTGTCCATGGCTCTCTGAGACAGGCAGTAGTAACCCACTGGCTGCCAGAGTCCAGACCCTGTGCCCCGCGCCAAGGTAAACCCTGCACCTCCAACAGTACACACTGGAGGTTTCTCCACTCAGAGCCCACAGGTCCTTCAGTCTAGAATACCTTAGTTCAACTCTATATTCAAAGAGCCTCACGATTCCAGGCCCATTCAAAAACAACCTGCTCCATGAAATTCAATACCCAAGGCTCAAACCTCTTCCCCTCGAGTCTACTGAACCTGACGCACAGGGACATCATTTTCTTCTTCCTTAACAGTAAGATCAACATGTAGACTCTACAATCTTTAGGCTGGGAGGTAGTGAAGGTATGTTGTTGTCCTCTTCTGAATTCAGTAAAGGAAGCAACTGTTCACAGCACTATTTTTTCTAATAGTACAACAAAGAGGAAACAATGTGAATTTCCAATTCGGGTGCAATGGGTCAGTAATTAAAGCACATCAAATTAATAGCAATTATGTAAAGGTTAAAATGAAAGTTATGAATTACAGGTAGCCAAAGAGAAGCATGTTTAAAAATAATAAATACAATGAGGAAAATATTGGATTATTTCTACCATAAGGTCACAACTATATAAAATGTATTATTCAGGACAAGCATTATAAAATAAAACGGAAAATGAATGGCTGATTTCCAAGGAGGAAGATTTTTCTTTCATCTTGTGATCTCTTTTTTCTTTTCTTTTTTTTTTTGGTGGTGCTGGGGATTGAACCCAGGGGCATTCTACTTGAGCTACACCCCCCGCCCTATTTATTTTTTTTTTGAAACAGGGTCTCACTAAGTTGCTGAGGGCCTCGCTATAAGTTGCTGATGTTGGCTGTGAACCTGAGATCCTCCTGTCTCAGCCTCCCAAGTACTGGGATTACAAGTATGCACCACCACGCCCAGGTCATCTTATGATTTCTGTAATTGTTGGTAATATTTGTGGAATAATTTCAATCACACACACACACACACACACACACACACACACACACACTCATTCACACTCGCACACTCTAGCTGGCACTTCTCATTCCTATAAACTAGGTTACACTAACTTCTCCTTTTGCCACACAGCTACCAGACTGCTAAATCAAGCAAATGTGGTTGAGAGGACACAGATGGACTTCAATCAAATAGGAGATAAAGCATGCTGTGGACACAATGTGTGGGGAATGTGCTCTAGCTGCTAATATACAGATAGATTTAACAACAAGTTTATAGGAATTGATGATAACCAGTCAACCCCACCCTAGAAGAATGTCTTCAGTGGCTCTGTCCACAGCCTCATGTTATCATTATCATCAGCCACTTAAAACATTCAAAAGGGACAATGAAATCTAAAATCTACACGAAACTGGCAAGGTAATTTTTGACAGAATGAGGTAAGAATTCAAATCTAACAAGATCAGCCAGTGTCCAGGATTAGAGAAGTAATGCTGAACAACAGTTCCTAGAAAACTAATGAGGAGGGAATCTAAGCTCAACAGTAGCCTCTGTCAACTGTCCTGTTGTGGTAAAAAGAGCATGAAGTCAAAAGTATTCAGCCCATCAAAGTCCACTTCAAAGTACCACCACTTTCAAAAGACCTACCCTGTTTCCAAATTTCACATAAAATTTCACTGGAAAACCATGTTTGTGTACTAAATTCAATTGTATTTTATTTTCAATTGTTTTACAGAATTAAACTTTGTCCTCTTAATTCATCTCTTAAAGAGTCATGCTTAATACAAGAACTGGCATATACAGCTCAATAAATCTGCGGAATTAAATTATGAAATGCTGATATGAAAAAAAGAAACTCAAGTGTAGAATAAGAATTTTAAAGTACACAGTGATACTTATAATGCTTCTGACATATTACAACACAAACATTCTGACAACAGTGGCATTTATTCCTACATGTAATAAGAGAATTTTAATAGCTAGAGCTGTGATTAAACTCTAGTAATGTCTAACAAGAAGAGGTAGTTTAAAAATATACGGTTATTGCCAAAAACAAAAAAGAGCATCAATTAAAGAAATTCTGAGATGATTATTTTCCTACAAATTTTCCCATTTTGACAGAAGGGAAAGGAATTTTTATTTTAACAAACTGTGTAAAAGAAACTTTAAAAGTTTAGTCTCTTTTAACTTGTTATGCTATTAAAAAAACCCTAAAATCAACTTATGTTGATTCCTGGGAGAGTTAAAAGGAACAGTCAGCGAAGTTTTAAGTCATCTCAGAATATCTCTGAATATAGACAGGAAGCAAAGGCCTGAAGAACACAAACTCTCTTCATTTCTTTTTCCAGTTGGAGGTGGTCATTTGGAAAGAAAAAGGACACACAAGAACAGCTGGCTGTTCTCTAGACACTGGCTTTTAATCCGAAAGTGCTCCTCAAAAGCAACGAGGAAACAGGTTTTGTCCGAAACCTGTCCAAGCAAGAGGACTTATACCAATTCAGAAAAAAACAAATCCAGATCAAGTCTAAGCAGCTTGTGTGTAAGGCAGTGTGTGTGGCAGCCAGTTGGCCTCAGGGAAATGTGTTAGGAAAGCTGATAGGTGACCATGGTACAGAGACCCACATACGCAGTTAACCACTCAGACGGGGCAGTGAGGCCCGGCACCATGGGACTTGTACGTGGATAAGGCAGGGCGAAGACACACTTTACTCCAGAGAGAAGTGGGAGAATGACCCTGAGGGTTAAGACAGGCATCTCTTCCTGGAAAGTGGCAGAACTGAGTCTGAAGGTCAGGTAAGGAGAGCCACAATGAAGACTAAACATCAAACTGGGATAACAAATAAAACTTGGAGGTCTTGTCCCAAGGAAGCCTGGTTGTATGTAGGGTCCAGGTGATGGTTTTCTAATAGAATGACAAGGTGGACAGAGGGATGACTCAGCAGTTTGCTGGGAATTTCAATCAGATAAATGCCAACAGCTGATTCTTGCTTCATGTGTTATACTGAAAATGTGCCTTCTCAGAAAACAGGACAAATACCACTTGAAATGGATAATGTAGAAGTGATGGCAATTTGTGGAGGAAATGTGTTTCCATTATTTCTGGAGGAAATACATGTTCCTGTTATCGTGAGAGAAGGGACAGCAATGGACCTAATGGACCTTGGACTTTAGGATCATTTCAAGCACATACAGGAAACGGAAACAACAAAAACAACAGGCTCAAAGATAACAAATCCTAGGGCCGGGCGTGGTGGTGCACGCTTGTAATCCCAGTACTTGGGAGGCTGAGACCGGAGGATCCAGGTTCGCGGCCAGCCTCAGCTACTCAGTGAGGCCCTCCACAACTTCGTGAGACCCGGTTTCAAAATAAAGTACAAAAAATAGGGCCGGGGGTGTAGCTTGAAGGTAGAACACCCCTGGGTTCAATCCCCGGTACTGCAAAAAAAAAAAAGATAACAAATCCTAAAGAAAATCTAAAAAAATTTGATCATGAATGGTCCAGAGCCTCCCTCTACCTTCTGTTTTAAGATGACAGGTTCAGCGGGATGGGAGAAGGGACACCAATTCAAGGTAGATCAGTAGAGTGTCTAGGATGTTCAAAACCAGAACAAGCTGGGATTACTGAAACAAGAGCTAAAGCTAACATAAAGGGCCTTTTCCACTACTTCTGAAATAAGAAAGCATGCCTTCAACTTGGAGTACTGGTATCATGTTAATAGAGGACAGCAAGCAGAGAAAGACTCTCAGTAACCATGTCAGCTCCATGTTCTGCAGTAAGGAGAATGCTGACGAAATATAGCAAAGGGAGCAAGTATGAGAGAAGATGCTGGTGCCCAAGACAGTGGGAAGCTTGAGTATCTGCTCTTCCCAAGTGAGGTCAGGTCCCAGGACCAGAGCTAGAGCTCACAGTGCTAACTAAGGAAATTCACCCTTTGAGAAATTAAGGGTAGTATGGTAGAGGCCAGATTATACGTAAAAGATAAGTAACAACTGAACTTTTGAGGATAAAAACACTGGATTCCATAAACTTCAGACTAGAAAGCCATACACTAATTTCCTGCAGAATTTTAAAGAAACATTGTGGACATTTTTACATACTAAACAAGAATAAGGTAAACCTTTGGAGACAACATGAACTTTCTAAAACAAAGTTATGTTAACCTAAGCATTCTTTTTCTAAGATGACAGGTAAGCTCATAATCAGGAATACTACAGACCCTAACTTCATCAAAACATGTGACTTAATGCTTATTGAGTTTTATTCTCACCAGAGAAGAAAAGGACACATAAAAAAATTAAAAAGGAATCAATGTGTTAAGATTAAAAACTTTTTACCCTTAAAATATTTTCCCTAACTATGTTATGGTTATTATGTATGTAACAAGAAAAATTAATTGATCTAGGCACAGTAGCGCACACCTGTAATCCCAATACTTGAGAGCCTAAAATCGGAGGATTGCAGGTTCGAGGTTAGCCTCAGCAACTTAGCGAGACCCTGTTTCAAAATAAAGTAAGGGTTGTGGGTGTAGCTGAGTGGTAGAGCATCCCTCAATCCCCAGTACCACACTCCACCTCCCCCCAAAAGAAAAATTAATCGTATTGATTTGGATGATTGATATGTGAATATAGGAGTTCATGAGACTACATAATTTTTAGTCTAGACAGTCACCAGAACTTGAGTCCTGCTTTTGGGGAACAGAGGGAAAAGACATAATTTGTCTTTACAAACAGAAATGGGGCTGACCTTGACTTTCCACGAGTTAAGGACAAGACGCAATCGTTAACCTGCATTAAAAGAAGAATGCTAGCCGGGTATGGTGGCTTACGCTTGTAATCTCCGTGCTTGGGAGGATAAGACCAGAGGATCCAGGTTCGTGGCCAGCCTCAACTACTTAGTGAGGCCCTCCGCAACTTAGTGAGACCCTGTTTCAAAATAAAGAATAAAAAATAGGCTGGGGGTGTAGCTCGGAGGGAGAATGCCCCTGGTTTCAATTCCTGGTACTGCCAGAAAAAAAAAAAAGAACAACGCTGCATCTTATAGGGTCATAGGGGAAGTGGCAGTGTGCCTGTGTTCTGGACTGGGTGGGTGATCTCTGAGGTACTGTGTTCAAACACTTCAGGGAGATGCTGATCAAATAAACTATGTCCCAAAAGAATAGCAACAGACGGGTGAAAGGGTACAAAACCCATGAAAAGAGCTGAAGAATCTGAAGACTTCTCCTGGATAAAAAAGTAGAACAGCAGTGCTCTCCTCAAATACACGAAGTGCTACCACAAGAGATAAATGGTGGTGCGCAAGCGTAGAAACCAGCAGGAAACAGACTTCACTCTCAACATAGGAAAGACCATCTAATCATGGAACTGGCTGTGAACTGCCCTTCAGCAAAGTGTTCAAACAGAGGTGGCTGGAGCATCTGCAAGGGCTAGAGAGCCTAGAGAAGAGCTCTGAGGCCTTCTTCAAGATTTGAAGGAGTAAGACTCCTTGATTTGAACTCCATCTGTGCCGTCTTAAAAATGTTCTCAAGGAAAATGTAGACCAACATCGAGGAATGCTCCAGAGAGGGGACACACACACTATGGATCCCACAAGATGTTGACAGGTATGCCGAGTCAGGTTGAGGAACACTGCATGTGCAGGTCATATTGGGAGACTGGGCTCACAGTGCACGCTGGCTTTGAGTAGTGCTGCAGCTGCTAAAGCTCCGTGGCCTGTTTGACCCAGCTGCTTTTGAAATGGTGCTAGGGAGTCTCAGTTTGTCTCACAGAACCTGACTGTGATGCAAGCCTACATTTCTTTTGGAGGAGAGAAACTGAGATTTCCATTTTCAGGAATTAATCAGCAAAAGAAACTTGCTAAAAAGAATGCAATTAGCTACATACTGACTCAAAGGACCTAGGGTCAGAGGAAAACTGATCATTTGGCTCACTCCCCCACCCTCCTTTATATTCTTTTTACCCTGAAACAGGCCCATTATCTCTAGAAAAAGAGACCTCCTGGATCCCAGGAGCTTCTAGACACAATGTTTGTGTTCTCATCCAAATCTTCACAACTTATCATGAATGATTATCAACGTTATCATGAATGATTATCCTCTTTTTTGACAGGTGCAGAAATTAAGTCTCAGTGAAGTAATATCAGTCAAAAGTCAAAACAGCTACTATGTCTCAGGGCTTCATGTCTTCTGAGATCCCTAAGGGTGTCTCTCAAAGAGAGAAAAATCAGAAATGGATTTGATATAATGGTTAGCAGTAAAAAAAAAAAAGCCCTTTAATAATTTTTTCAGAAAGAACTCACATTGTTCATGAGGACAAGAATGGTTTCTTATTCTGTGATCACCTTCTGAATGACTTTGGTTACCCAGACTGATATGCTCATTCACTTGGGAAAAAGCGCTGCACAGGTTTCGATGGTAACATGTAAGGGCAGGCTAACCCTCATTTATTAGTCTTTTCATTATGGGGGGGGGAGATTGTGTTTGTAGCAAAAGAAAAGATCTTTAGTAATCATTTCACCCCTCAAGATTAAAGCCTCCAGCTTGCAAAGATCTTATTTCCTTAGTAACTTGGCAGACAGTGCAGCTCCTGTATTAATATTAAATGAATGAAAGCTTTGGAAGACATCTCTGTCAATCAGACATCTCTCAAGGTTTCCCTTTCCTTCCTTACCAAGAACGTCACTGGTGGCCATGATGTCACATGTGTACATAGCTGCCATCAGGCGCTGAGGTTTCACCTGCAGTGCGTAGCGACATGCTTCTTTCATGGTGGCAATGAGCTGTCCTGAGAGGGGCCCGTAGCAGTCAGGGACTGGAGATTCTCCTTTCTGGGAAGTCCTCTTCTCAAAGGGCTCCAAGCAGCCATCTTGCAGCTCTTGGCTTTCATCTCCACCAGAATGGATTTTATCTTCCCCCACCAGATCACTTTGTTCTTGATTCTGCTTTTCACTTGTTTCTTGTTCCTCAAGTTTACTTAGGTCCCATTTTTCTAGAACAAAACAGACACCCATGAGGGGCTCCTCACACATGGGGCCAGAGAGGGCTGCCAGCTGGAAGCCACTCACGATGCTATTGCCCAAATCTCGGTATCTACTGGCTTCCTTTGAAGCTCTGCCAGCTGGGTCTGTCCATACTGAGTTCTGAAAATCTTCACTTTTATTGACTAGTATGTTGGGCCCACATTTTCTTGGGCCAAACGACCAGATTTGGTCAACAGTGTTCCTCCATTTTCTTCCTGTTAGATGTTGCTCTAGTTTTCCTTTAAATTCCCAAATTTTCTCTTGGGTCTTCTGATGAATCGACTGCATATTTGTACCCTCATTCAAAGAGGATGTCAACTGCTCCATGGAACGAATCAAGTCACTATTTTCTTCCAGAATCTGAGTGATTTCTTCTGGAAGGGGCATGGCTCGAACACTGAGTGTGGCGAGTTTATTGGGAGTTGTAATAGTGATGAGGCCGTCAGAGTCAACCTGGATTCCTTCAGGGATTTTGCTTTGATCTTCTTTTGTTTGGTGTATGACTGCAACTTTTTGCTGCTTGCCTATTTCTTCATTGACCATATCAACTTTTGGGGGTTTTGTGATTGTTTCTCTGAATGGAATAATGGGTTCAGATACACTGATAGGAATCTTTGCAAACCTATAAATGCAAGAAAAATAACAGAAGATTATAATCAAAACAGCATCAAGACTCCATGTTATGCAATGAAGACTGTGCAAAAACAGAAACATAAAAGTTATTTTACTAGGAAAGATGTGTAATTTACATCACATCACACTTCAAACTGCTTTCATTTCAGACTGAAAAGGCTACCTCTAATGTGAGCGCCCTTCAGTTCTTTGCTCAAGCCGCATTCCACTGCTTTGTTCATTCTCAACATGAACACACCATCTATTTACATAAGAATGTTTTGAGTAGAAAATAAATGTCTATTAGGATTTGACATATAAAGTCTTAAAACATTTTTGCCAATCTAAGAGTGACGAGAAGAAAAGCCCAAGGATTATAGCTCTGAAAAGAAAAAATCAGAAACTTTTAGGATAGTGAGTCAAATCCTTACTATTTTACTTTGCTAATGAGGCGCAGAGTGAGGGCAGTGCAGTCAGGAGTCTGTCTAGAGGAGCACTTTCAAATGATCTGCAAAGATGAAAATTTTCTTCACTGTTACTCCTAAGCACTAGAAATGTGGCTAGTACAAATGAGGAAAGGATGCTCTGTTTTATTTAAACAGCCGCATGTAGTACTGAGCATCTGAAATGGGCCTGTGTGACTGAGGAACTGAATTTAAAACTTTGACTTTAGGTGACTTGATTTCAAATAGCTTCCTGGGGTAGTGGCCACTGTATTGGACAGCACAGGCCTTGAGCCCCTTTCCCCACAGGAGGTCTAGTTTAGTTTCACATGAGATTTTCTTCCACGTGGGCTATAAATTCACACAGGGCATGCACAGAATGATTCCAACAACCATGAAACCAGGTAACCTTTCTTTTTCTCTTACTTTCTGTCTACCTCATTGACAGTTAATACTAAAGCTCTGGCCTGGTCTATGTCTACTACTGGAAATGTGGATGGATATATGTATAAATCTATGTATATACACATGCACATTATATGAAAAAAGGGGAAATAATTTAGTTCAAAGACACAAAAATATAACATCTCAAAAGTTTTTTTAAAGAAATACTCTAAGATTTATTATTTAACATATGCTGTGCCTTATGATTTACCCAATTAGAATTATTCTCCAACCAACATTAGAATTTTCAGAAATTCCAAGAAAATGGTGACAAAGTGAAAGAGATGGAAAATTCACTTTCCATTTTGTAGTTATTAGAAGGCTATAGAAACACTGAAGACAGGAAAAAGCCACAACACCACTGTAATTGAGGAGCAGACATAGGCACATCCGATCTGGTAGGAGAGACAAAACCCCACAGGGACAGTGCCACCAGAGCAGCTGTCTTCTAACATCCTCGTCACTAGTTGTTGTACCACTACTCCACCACTGATTTCACTGGGTGGTTGTAAGGATTAAGTGGGATAAACAGTGCTTAACATAGTGACTGCTATGTAATACTTAGTATATAAATATATCAATCATTTATAGTTAGTTATGACTATTATAGTCCCAGAAATTTTTTTTAGAAAGAGACCCATTATAGGACAAATCCTATTTTTTTTTCATTTGAAAGCACAAAAATACATATTAACAATGGAGACCTTTTATTTGTGTTCCAGATTGGAGAGTTTTTTTAAAAAAATGGCAATATGCAACGGTGGAAAAAGTGTGAGTAGAGAGGCACTTTCCAGTACAATTGCTAGTTGAGTGTATACTTTTTTTTTTTTTTTTTGGTACTGAGGATTGAACCCAGAGACATTCTACCTCCGAGGTATACCCCCAGCTCAATTTTATCTCTATTTTGGAAACAGAGTCTCACTAGATTCCTGAGAGACTTGCTACATTGCTGAGGCTGGCTTTGAACCTGCGATCCTCCTGTCTCAGCCTCCCAAGTACTGGGATTACAAGCGTGCGCCACCACACCCAGCTGAATGTAGACTTTTTAAGCCAGGAATAATACTTCCAGCAGTTCATCTGAACCAAATAACTAGAGTTGTGCATACAGATATCTGTATACACTTGAATATACACGGAACCAAGTGTGGATTTATGAACTCAAATGTAAAGGTGGTTATTTCTGCATGGTAATCAAAAGATTTTTCTTATTGCTCTATATTTTCCTTATTTTTGCAATAAGCATGCATTATTAATATAGCAAAGAAGAAAAATGTTGCTTACAAAAAGTGATTTGGGATACCCACTAATGACTTACATATCATCTACAAGGAGAAACAAAGATTTCCAGGTTTACATTACAGAGACCACAATAAAAAGAAGTCTGTCCTCATCACAGATTACATTTAGAAAATAAAGTCTAGTTTTGTTGCCCTGACATGTTCTGCACGTGTGTATGCTTAAAAGTAAAATATACCTATATGTACATGGAAATGTTTTATGATTCAAGTTAAAAATACAAAATTATTCAGTATAAGCAGGGAATGGCATTTTTTAGTTACTTAAAATTAAATTTATGATCCAATAACAATTTGTGTCTGAGTTGAGAACATTTTATCTTTCTCCAAAAATAGGCCATAGTCTTGTCTGACCAGTTTAGGAACACTAAAAGCATGCCATGAATCCTGGAGCTATCATTTCTCCAACTCTAACATTTTCATCTAACCTTTCTTTTAAGTCATCCAAGCATCGCTGAAGGTGGACTTCCCCTGCTGTGACTAAAACGTGCTCTCCCGTTTCCTGAATTAAAATCTGGACACAGGGGTCAGCTTGGTTTAACAGCTTCATGCCTTTCACAAGCTGAGGCATTTCACCTAGGTTAACAAAATGAAATACTGATTAGATATGACATAAGGAGTAATACAATCTAAAGACAATGGCCACAGCCATGGACAGGGGAATTACAGTGAAATAAACTCTTAAAAGTAACGGTTTATTTTTCTTCCAAATAATGCAGTGATGTGAAGAAAACTGTCTTCTAGTAATTTATTTCTTTAGACAGTCAACATGAGATACTCATGAGCTTATCATCGAGACTCAAAGCTGCCCACCGAGGAGAGGCTGGCCGCCCCATCCGCCTCCTACTGGGGAAATCAGAAAGGTGGAAGAACAAGCGCTCAGAATGTGCTTCGCCCTGAGAGCAGGGGAAGGCTGTGTTCTGGATTAGCCCAGCCAGTCTGTCATGATGAAAAAGGAGAGGACCCAGGGATCCATGTTCTCTTACACAGTAACAACGGGTCCATCCAGTGCTTCTCGGGGGAAGCATTACAGGGAATCTTGTCTTAGGGTGGAACATTTCAAAAGTCAGTGGACAGGAACCCAAAGGGCCACTGACCCAACGTAAGGATGTGTTAGATACCAGGGCAAAGAGTAAACAGAAAATAAATATCGTCTGAAGGCTCACAGGCATGCAGATAGCACTAAAGAAAGTTCTCTGACATTCTGAATGTAGAGTATGAGGTTGACACTATAAAAATACCAAGACAGGTCAATGAGTATAAAATTCAGACAATGAAATACACAAATGGGGTATTTCAGTTACATAACCAAGAAATGCATGATAAAAACAACATACTTGATAGGAAAGAGCAGCAATGATCCTTTTAAAATTATAAAACAAAACAAACAAAAAATTGTGTGTCTTTCCCAGCCATTTTAGTTCATGTTTTACAAAGTTCAAAAAAATTTAATGAAATACATATGAGGAAATACACTTTGGTCTCCAGATGGGAAAACCCTAGACCACCTCATTTCCAGACAAAGTAAAGGACATTAACCTTACTGAGCGCCTGCCATGGGACAGGGATAAACTAAGCACGAGGATCCTCCACCATCAACAGAGATGCCTGGAAGCTGGTCCTGTTGCTTGTAAGGATAACAGGATAACAGCGCACAGAGTGGCACACAACTAGCAAATAGTCTTTTAAAAACTATATCTTTCTATTAAAATATTGTAGTGTAAATTATTCAATATTTAATTCCTCTTTTTAAAATTTAGACGCAAATACAATAGAGAAAAACCAAGTAAGAAAAGAGAGGTAAATAAATACTAGTAACATCTAAGAATAAACCTTGGTTGCCAGATTCCAATGCCACAACTTAAATAAAATTGAGCTTTCTTGTATGTGCTTCTCAGGGTTGGATGTAGTGGAGAGGACCACAACTAGCCCAGAAAGTAGAATGAAAGGACAAAACCATTAAGGATCAGGATCTGGACAAACCTACAAAGAGGAAGCAGGCTTCCGACAGAAGGGCAAACCCATGCAGTGACCAAGGCACTCTCAGCCCATAGTGACAGCCCAAAAGGGCCTGTTTCTGTGGCCCCAGGCAGATGGCTCTTTACTAGGACTGAGCCTAGAGATGAGAGGGGCAGTCCTCCAAGTATCTGCTCTAGGGCTCTAGCAACCCTTGATGGCTAAGGACATTTCTTAGAACTTGAAGGAGAGGAAGGATAGTTGGTACAGGCACAATAAAGCCATCATATACCTCAACAGAAAGCTACCCTTTTGCATATTTGTTCTTTGGTTCCCTTAACGCAAGGTGTGGAGCTTATTCACCACCACTAGTCCCTGGGGACAGCAAAGCACAGGCAGATGGGGCCAGTGATGGTCACGGGGAGAGAAGAGTGAATCAAGGACTCATTACTATATGGTCAGGAATACGTGGTGTCATGTAGCCAACAGGAAAGGGGCAAGAAGCAATTTCTAAACAGACAGGAAATGCTCATGTCCAGTTAACTAGCAAGCCCCAAGGAAAGAGGGAGATGTGGATTTTGAACCTAGGGGCTTGGGGCAAGATTCTAAGTCAGAAGTAGTCATATAAAACCTGAGTTTTTTTTTTTTTTTTGCGGTATCGGGGATTGAACGCGGGGGTGTTCTACCTCTGTGCTACGCCCCCGGCCCTATTTTTTATACTTTATTTTGAAACCGGGTTTCACAAAGTTGCGGAGGGCCTTAAGAGAGAGAGAGAGAGAGAGAGAGAGAGAGAGAGAGAGAGAGCTGAGGCTGGCCGCGAACCCAGATCCTCTGGTCTCCGCCTCCCAAAGTACTGGGATTACAAGCGTGTGCTACCACGCCCGGCTAAAACGTGAGTTTTGTTGAGATATCACCCTGGGCCAGGGTGACGAAGGACATAGTCCTAACTCTGTCTCTGTTACCCAGAAGAATACGGCATCCAGATAATGGCATCCAGATAACCACACCACATTCCTAGGACAGGGGTTAGACGCTTTTTGAACAAGTCACGATAAATCAAGTAATAAGCACATGCATTTGAAAGAGTAGTGAACGCCACATGCTTTAAAAACAAGGCCCTCTTACTTGGGTGTTTTGGCTCAACAGCAACTCTCACGATAGGTGTGGCTTCGAAGCTGAGTGGTACAAATGGTGGGCAAGAGGGCAGGCTGCACAGTGTTGCAGATTTTAGGACGAAGTCTTGAAGGCCTCCTATTCCTGCAAGAAGAGAAGATCCACATCAATAAAGGATGATTGACCTTTAAGGTCAATAAATTCTGGATTTAAATAAGAAAAACAATAGCATCAACCTAGTGTATGGTCACAGAGCCAAACACTTCCAAAATGCTGAACGAGGCAGACCTGTATCATGCTTTCTGTAAATCTGCATTCTATTTTATTGCTGTCAGAAACAGAAATTCTGCAAATTTTTGTTTTCCAGATATACAAATCCTGTTACATCAAATTGGACTAAAGCATGTCTACTTCAATGACAGAAAGTATTATTTCTTAGAAACAAAGATTATTTCTAACTCTTTAAAATATATTAATTTGATAAGGGTGATTTCTACTGAAATAATCTTTTGTCAAATCCACTTGTCTATGAATAGAGAGACTCAGAGACTTAAAATGTGATTTTGCTGTGGAGTACCTGACCTAAAGCTACTCTCCATACTACCCAGTTTTAAATAGAGTCCCAGATACCCCAGTCCACTCCACCCCAGCACACCTTAGGCTCCTGGCTGATGGCTACATGAAACTCGCCTTTGAGCAGATGGCAGCAGAGAGAATGTCCTAGAATGAGAGAAAAAGGGCATTCTGAATCTCACATCCAGCATAAGAGTGGACAAGATTTTGAGCACTTTAAGAGGCATACGTGGGGCAACTTTTGTGTCCTTGTGTTAAGGAAAGAGTTGAGGAGGGGAGGAAGAGTGAAAGGTCACAAACTTTATGGAAAGGTGATATTAGAGAACAGGGCAAGGGTATTTAGTCAGCATCGACTTTTGCATCTTGGGCTTAGAAACAACTAAGGAACAGAAACAATGGACACCACTTTGCTGCCTTCAGCTGCCAGAGTGATGGGAAGGCACTGGGTGACGGGACACCATGCCGCCAGGCAGCCAGACACACATGCCTGGAAGGTGGTGTAGAGACTTCTTGCTGCCCGGCTGCAGAGTGTGGAAACCACCCCTTGGACACTGCGCCTGAATGCACCCAGCGCTCACCACCTCATTTAACTGTGCTACAATCCCATTGCCCACTTCCACACAGTTCTTGGTTCATTATCCAGGGGTCCACAGAAAACATGCTTCCTCCATGCTTAACTACTGTTTGGATTTTAAAGGTCCTGGTCAGGTCCTGTTACCCCAGTTCAGCCTCACACTGAACACCGTCAGTGCTTTCCGCGGCTCAGCTCAGACATGCTTTCCAGGCCTTTCATTGCATGGATCCTCTTCAGATCAAGGTTTCCAGGGTGCTAACTTCTCTCTGTGCCCCTAGCGTACTTCTTTGGTGAAAATTTAACTTTGTGTGTCTGCATTTCTTGGCCAGCACAGAGAAGCCTATCCCTGTTACAATTTCTCGCTCATGTCTCCACTGGTACCATGACGTGGCAGATTTGGGTCTGTCCAAGTGTCCACAAAGGCTACCAGAAAGAACACCATCTCCAGTGAGGCCAGGACTCGAGAAGACCCTACAGGAAATGTCCCTTTCACATGTCTCCTGCCTCTGACCTATGGCCACCATGCACTTCCTTCCACACACGCGACCCACGGACTCCATGAACACACAAGTGCTGTGCCGAGCTGTCCCCTGCACCAAAAGGGACGCAGCAGGTGGCCGGCACATTTCCAGCCTGTCTCTCTGAACTTCTGGTTTACATGTTGCTTTTCCAATTACCAAATCTATTCTTGCTATTTAGATGTCCACAGATCTGCTGACAAGATTATAACCCCCCAAAAAAACAGAAAATAACTCAATAGACAATATTTTGAGTCAAGATTAGGAATTTATGGAAAAGGGACATGCACTGAAGGAACTTGTATTACATGTCATCACTCCTACTCACTTCTAAATCTAATTTTAAAACCCAAGAAAGGGACCTGTAAGGTTATCTGGCCAAACCACAATAAATCTTAAAAACCACTTTGAGAATTTCTTGATGTGCTATGGATAACAATCAAGTGTACAACTTGATATCTATACAAAAGCACAGTTTGAAATAATCTTTTTGGTTTAAAAATAATGTCATCAAGTACAATTTTAAAAATAGAACAGGATACTCATACACCATTTGAATACTGCTACTTTTTCATTTATATTTCCTCATTTTTGTCTCCTCTATTGGTACACATATTTACACTAATGTCTATATAATTTTGTACTTTTTTCTACTTAAATGATGATTTTCACTTCAGTCGCTTTAGTGAAAATTGTAACAATTTAAAAAAGAATAATAGAGCCGGGTGTGGTGGCGCATGCTTGTAATCCCAGTACTTTGGGAGGTGGAGACCAGAGGATCAGGGTTCGCGGCCAGCCTCAGCTCTCTCTCTCTCTCTCTACCTAGTGAGGTCCTCCGCAACTTCGTGAGACCCGGTTTCAAAATAAAGTATAAAAAAAATAGGGCCGGGGGTGTAGTGCGGAGGTAGGATGCCCCTGGGTTCAATCCCCGGTACCACAAAAAAAAAAAATAATAGTTCTGTCACGTAAGGTACATTTGCTGAAGCATTTTCCAACTGGGATCGGGGACAAAGGACATGTTTCCTCCAGGAAATCATTTCAAGGATTTCTGAGATAGAAGCAATGATAGTTCAAGGGAGAAAAACCCAAAATCAGTGGCATTGCTTTTGGTCATTATATTTTTAAATTTCAAGGATTAAAAAGGGTATAAAGCTTTGTTTCACACACACACACACACACACACACACACACACACACACACACACACCATATGGTTTAAAAGAGAGAAAAAAACAGGTTGAGGAATGTCAACATAAAGCAATTTACTGGGCAGCAAGAATTCTAGTTTATTTCTATATAAACACCTATAACTTCTGTCTGATTGAAGATAAATGACCCCAGTTGTTTCTGATCCTCATTCTTCTCTATACAATAGGTAATATTAGATAAATTAATGTGTTAACAGTATCTCAAAGACAGATAACATCCAGGTACATGCTGACTTCTTTGGGCACAAAGGCCCCTGCTAGGCTCTACACCACAGCCTGTAGATTCTTCTTAAACAGAAATTAACACTTTATAAACACTGGCAGGCCAAAATATTTTCCAGGCTGTCCCTAATATTCCTCTTTAAAACAAAATCCCAGAAACAAACACTATTAAGCAGAGCATCTTTTAGTAATATTTTACAGACTGAAAATGGGGGTGGGGGGAGCTGGACGGGCTTCCTGATGATCCCTTCCCTCTTCTCAACAACTCCTGGCTGCACAGGCTGACTCCATCTGGGAGGAGGTCGCAGGCAGGGCCACCACTCAACACTGCGCTGCTGTCCCGTAAATGTGTTGGCAGCCTCACAGAAATAGCACTTCCATCTTAAGCAGAATTTGGACTTGTCAAGTATTCTTTCGCTGCAGTAACAGAAACACTACCGGAATCAAAAGACATTTTGTGAGAAAATACATTAATACTCTGCTAGATCTTTTATTTCAAACTGATGTTCAAGTTACAATGCTCAAGAATCATTTGCCTGTCCCTCTCAATCTGTTTAGGTTGGCATTAATGGATTCCTTTAAACCTTCATGGTAAAGTGAAGTTATATCATGGGCATCCACATAGCCTCAGGCCCGTGAGAGTGCTGAATGCCACTTTGGAAGGGACGTCAGGATTTTTTCTGAAGTGCAGACTTCCCAGATGGTGGGAATCTAGAAACCCTTGGCTTTAGACCACCTTCTGCTCTAGGCCCTTCTGTCTGTGCATATCAAAGAAGCCCATACCTTCTGTTTTCAATTGTAGGCCCTGGTTCTGTACCTTTTCTAGAAACTGAGATTCTGCTTTCTTTGACTCAAATACAAAGAATGTAAGGGAAACACACACACTTTATAAATCCTGTGAAGGCAGGTAGGTACATAAATATAAAATGAGCTTTTCCCAAGCCTGCCACAGGCTAGTGTCTCCAAAGAAGACCAGACGAGTTAGAGTTAGCTAAGCTTTCAGAAGATTGGCCAAATCTGTCCATTATATTAACTTCATTAAATCCACTGCCCTTCAGCTTCCTGGTATTAGGGGAGGTTCTAGGGAAAAATTCTGCAATAATGACATTCATCATGTAATAACTTTTTTCTTCTTATAGGAAGAAAAATGGAGCTAATAATAGTTCTTAAGCCTAACACCGAGACTTGTGGGCCCTTTTCTTAGAAGGGAGAGCAAATGTTTTTTGCTCTTCACCTTGACTTGATGAATCAAAAACTTTGAGAAGTGCAGGATTACTATCTTTGTCTATATTTGAGAACTTGTCCCTCAGTATCCTGAAAAAGGGAAGAGAGTTATAATTGTAGGTCACTATGGGGTCCCAATTTGTGCCCCATGAAAGGATCACATGGGAGCCAGAGCATCCCCATTCCTGAGGACAGATTGACCAATGGAGTTTGGCTCTCATCAAAGGAATTGGAAATTCCACCTTGGGCCTAGAAGCAGAGAATGCCTGAGTGCTGCCTAGCACCTATATCAAAGCAAACAAACAGCAGTGAATTCATCATACGAGTACTGAAAGGCTCTATAGAGGCTAGTCCAGGGGAAAGAGACAGTACATAGGTCATTAAAACATTTAAAATAATGAACAAAAGCAGATCAGAAATAGATGTGAAGGCTAAGAATTAGTCACATAATGGCGGGAAAGGGATGCCAGGCCACAGTCAACATAGAAAAAGCCCTAGACAGTTCTAGGGAGCTAAAATAGTGCAGAATACCTAGGGCACAGAGCATAGGGAAGCACTGCACACAACAGCCTAAGGCTGCAGAGGTGGTGGTCAAGGGACCTGGCTGTCATGTGAAGAAAGTCAAGACTTGACTCTGAAGATAGTGCTCACAGAGGAATGGTGAGGAACTGGAGGGAGAAGTTTAGACTCTTCAGCTCAGTATACAGGGGACAGCGTGGGGTGGAAAGTCTTTTCAGCCCATTTCTCCACTTCTTTGGGATCTTGCAAGCACCATCAATTCTTGCCTTTAGTCAACGTGCATTCTTGGGAACGAGGCAGATCTGAACTGAATCTGAGCTCTAACTGCATGCAGTAAACGGAAGCAGTGCCAGGGTGAGTATAATGGCCATGGTAGCAGCTGTTTAATAGGTTTCTTAATCAAATAGAGAATTACATTTGGTGTGTGACATGAATTGAGCATTTAAGTTTTATAATATTAACTAGTTAACTATAAAGGTTATAATAACATTTTACAAGGCACAAATTCATAATCATGTCCATTTATGAGCTTTGTATCCTGTATCACTGACTTGAATTTCTATCTTGTAGAGTAACACACGATTTTAAGTAATGCTCCTTCAAAATGTGCCTCATTCCAATTCAAATGACTTAAACAGGTGGTGAAAATACACAAAGGTCAGCATGTAAGCAGCATAGAGTATTTGGCACAGTTGAAAACAATGCTAGAAATTTGTTTTAAGACAAAAAGCGAAGAAAAGAGAACAGATATGGCGTTACAGGACAAGGAAATCATGATCCGGCTCTCTCTTGCTTTAAACCCTATCTTCCCATTAAAAACAGGACATGGAGTCACTTATGGACAAAAAGGCAACTCCCACACAGGTACACAAAAGATCCTTATTGAAATGATGAAAGCAAGAGAAAACTAAGGAAACCTGAATGAATAAGTGAAGCAAGAAAGGCCCCTCAAACTAAGGAAACCTGAATGAATAAGTGAACCAAGAAAGGCCCTCGAATGGGAGCTCTTTCTGTTTGCTCTGGATCAGATTAAAGGAAAATATTAAGGGTCAACTCATAACTCCCTTCTTAAGAAAGCACCAGGACTGCAGGGGAAAGAAATGCACAGACAGCACAGCAATGCTGGCTTGCTAGACAGAAGATCAGCGGAGGACAAGCAAGTGACCAGAGTAGACCCACGAGGCACGCAGGAGGCCTGTCAGTAAACAGCACCGAGACAATCTGCTAGTGAAATGGAAGAATAATAGCAGCACAGCTCTATCATATACAAAAATAGATTCCATACAGATCAAAGACATAACTGTGAAACATAAAAATAGAAAGTGCACATCACACAAGATGATACCGTGAGCCAGGCGTGGTGGCGCACGCTTGTAATCCCAGTACTTGGGAGGTGGAGACCGGAGGATCCGGGTTCGTGGCCAGCCTCAGCTACTTAGTGAGGCCCTCTGCAAATTCGTGAGACCCGGTTTCAAAATAAAGTATAAAAAATAGGGCCAGGGGTGTAGCTCGGAGGTAGAATGCCCCTGGGTTCAATCCCGGTACCGCAAAAAAAAAAAAAAAAAGATGATACCATGAGACAATAAATTTCATGTTACAAAAAACCCCCTTTATAACAAAAGATAACATAAAGAAAACTACAAGCAGGGTGCAGTAGTGCACACCTGTAATTCTAGCTACTCAGGATGCTGAGAGAGGAGAATTACAAGTTTGACACCAGCCTGGGTAATTTAGCCATAACCTGTCTCAAAATAAAAAATAAAAAGAGCTGGGGAATGTAGCTCAGTGCACAGCACCCCTGGGTTCAATCCCCAGTACTCACCCCCCCTCCCCACCACACACACACACACACACAGAAAGCTACAACATAGATATTTCTAACTTTTATAAGAGACAAGAGTTCTAAGTACATTTAAAGAACTGGCATAAATCAATGAAAACAGATGGGCAACCCAACAGGAATAGAGGTAAAGAATATAAGAAGTTCTAAGAAAAGACACAGTAGTAATCTCACTAAGAAAAAGAATGCAAATAAAAACAATATTCTATTTCACATCAACACAAGAAGTATAAATCTGTAGAAACCACTTGTTGGCAAGTATGTGCACAAAGTAGGAAGTCTTATATACTATGGATGGGAACAAAAATTATTACAACTATACAAGAGAAAAGTTGCGCAATGTTCAACAAAGTGCGCCCAGGCTGTGCAATTGCCCGGGTGAATTCTGCCTGCACGTACCAGACACAGGTGCCCCTCGTCCCCAGGTGACTCACCAACAGGCAGCCACATTTTGGCTAGGCCCACGACTGACATGCAGCAGGCAGGGGCAAGTACTTCATCATGTTTGGAAACGTCTCATAAGAGGAGTCATCCCTTTGTACAGCTTTGGAATATTCTGCTGGACAAACCTGCTAGTAAGATTCTGCACTTAAATGTAATTTTATTTTAATAACAAAGTATTTTTTGCAGCTTAATATACACTGAGCTTTCAGGAATGGAATTGCTATATACATCAAAGGAAGAATGAACCTGTTCTGAAAACAAGCAATTCACCATTTTACAACAGCCAAACAGTACCAAACATCTCTACCACACTGCAGCTTTAAGTGTAACATACTCATGGCGAGTGCAAGCACCTGACTCAACTATAACTTTTAGTATATCCAAACTGGAACATTCAGATACATACTGAAATGCACTTTATTTTACTGCAAATTGCTTCCCTTTTATTTATCCTTTACATTACAGTTAAAGCATTAAACTAATGTGTTTGAAATTTGTGTAGACAGGCAGATTATTTTATCTGAATTTCATTTCTGGGTGGAAAGGTGTACATTGTGCTCCAGCAGCCACTGAAGAGGAGCAGCCATGGCTCTACGCTACCCTATAGTCATGGGCCTCAACAAGGGCCACAAGGTGACCAAGAACGTGAGTAAGCCGAGGCACAGCTGCTGCCACGGCGCCTCACCAAGCACACCAAATTTGTGTGGGACATGCTCTGAGAGGTCTCTGGCTTTGCTATGAGCACTATACCATGGGGCTGCTCAAAGTCTCCAAGGACAAGCGGGCCCTTAAGTTTATCAAGAAAAGGGTGGGGACACACATCTGTGCCAAGAGGAAGCCAGAGGAGCTGAGCAATATCTTGGCCGCCATGAGGAAAGCAGCTGCCAAGAAGGATTGAAATCCATTTTCTCTGCAATAAACCTGTAAGACAGGCATGGTGGTGTGTGCCTGGAATCCCAGTACTTGGGAGGCTGAAACAGCAGGATCACAGATTCAAGGATGGTCTCAGCAACTTAGTGAGGCCCTGTATTCAAAATAAAAAATAAAATCAGGCTGGGAGTGTAGCTCAGAGGTGGAATGTTCTTGGGTTCAATCCCCGGTATCACAAAAATAAATATTATCTTCACAGAAAAAAAGAAAAAAAAAAGATTTGATATAAAAACAAAGTTTGGATTTGAAAGGGTTAAGAATGAGCACACTAGAGAAACTCACCCATGTGCACAGGGAAACAGTGCAAGGGTGTCTGCAATAGCGGAAACTTGAAAGCAACCTAAAATATTCATCAACAGAAAGCTGGGTAAGTAAATTATGATAAAGTCACATGATGGAATCAACACAAAAAATCGGGAAAACATGAAACCATATAAGAAGAACATGTTATACGAGGTCACAAACAATATGGCACTGTTAGGCAAAGTTTAAAAATTAAAAAAAACATATATACATACATATATACACACACGCGCGTATATATATATTGCTTACAGACAATACTGAGGCAAATAAATTTTAACATATCAGAAGAGGAAAACACACAGCAATCTTAAGAAAATGACTTCTGGTGGGGAAGGAGGGATAAGGGAATGGTACAACAGAGCTTACATTAGGTAACATTATAAAAAAAGTTGATACAATTAAGGAAAAACATGAAAACTAGTTATAGCTGGATGGTGGGTACAAGGGTGTTCATTATATTATTCACTGTTTGAAATAGTTTAAAAGATTAAAATGTTAATGTTGCTGTATAATAGGATCACAACTGATTTTTATCTTTTTCTTACTTCTATAAGTTGCAAATAATCAGCATTCATTTAAAAAGTATATCTAAGCCAGGCACAGTGGTGCACACCTATAATCCCAATACTTGGTAGGCTAAAATAGGAAGATCACAGGTTCAAGGCCAGCCTCAGCAACTTAGTGAGACCCTGTTTCAAAATAAAAAGGGCTGGGGATATAGCTCAGAGGTAGAAAGCCCATGGGTTCAATCCCCAGTACTCACCTGCCCCCTCACACACAAGTATATCTTTCATCTTTTAAAAGATTGATCCTCACATGGAAAACAGAATCTCACTCTTAGAAGACGACCACTCCAAAAGTGAGCGCATCGTACATAATATAGAAAAAACAATTCGACAGCATGAATTGGACATCGAAGAGATCTCGGCCAACTTGAAAAGAGCAAACCTGAGAATAATAGGCATAGAAGAGGGAATAGAAGCTGAAACCAAAGGAATAAACAATCTTTTCAGAGAGGTAATATTGGAAAATATCCCAAACATAGAAAGGGAGGTCGACACCCAGGTACAAAAAACATATAGAACCCCTAATAGACAAGATCAGAGAAGAGGTTCACCACGCCACATAATAGTCAAATTGACTAACGTAGAGGCCAGGGAGAGAATCTTAAAGGGAACCAGAGAAAAAAAAACAAGTAACATACAGAGGCAAACCAATAAGAATCACCCCCAACCTTCCAAACCACATCATGAAAGCCAGGAGGGCCTGCGGCGACATATTCCAAACTCTGAGAGAAAACAACTTCCAACCAAGATTTACCTACCCAGCAAAGATATCTACAAAAGTTGATGGGGAAATAAAAACCTTCCACGACAAACAGAAGCTGAAAGAATTTATGTCTGCCAAACCAGCATTAGAGAAAATACTCAAAGAGATTAACTATAAAGAAGAGATAATAAATAAACGCCAGAACCAAAAAAACAATAATTGCCATAAAACAGCCAACTAAGAAAAGGGGGGGACACTACCTCAAACAAAAGTCAAAACTCAAAATGTTAGGAATTAAGAATCATCTCTCAATAACCACGCTAAATATAAATGGACTCAATTCACCAATCAAAAGACATAAGGTAGCAAAATGGATCAAAAATCTTAATCCATCTATATGCTGCTTACAAGAAACACACCTTACAAGTAAAGACACAAACTAAAAGTAAAAGGCTGGAGCAAGGTAATCCATACTAGTGAAACACGAAGACAAGCAGGAGTAGCAACTATGATATCAGACAAATTAGATTTCAAGCCTAAACTTATCAGAAGAGACAAAGAAGGTCACTTTTTACTAGTAAAAGGAACAATCCAGCAAGAGGATATAACGATAGTCAACATTTATGCCCCAAATATAGTTGCAACCACCTTCATAAAACAAATTCTTCATGACTTTAAGTCACACATAGATCCTAATACAATAATATTGGGAGACTTCAACACTCCTCTCACACCACTGGACCGATCTTCAAGACAAAAGGTCAGTAAAGATGCCTCAGACCTAAGGTACTCCATAGGTCAAAAAGACCTAGTAGACACATACAGAATATTCCACCCAACTACAGCCAAATTCACATTTTTTTTCAGCTGCTCATGGAACCTTCTCTAAAATAGACCATATCCTAGGCCACAAAGCAAGTACTAGCAAATTCAAGAAATGTGACATAATCCCCTGCGTATTTTCAGACCATAATGGAATGAAACTAGGAATCAACTGTAAGAAGACACAGAGAAATCTCATAAACACGTGGAGACTGAATACCACACTGCTGAATGAAGAATGGGTCAATGAGGAAATAGGGAGGAAATAAAGAAATTCCTAGAAACAAACGAAAATAGTGAAATAACATATCAAAATCTCTGGGACACATTGAAAGCAGTATTAAGAGGAAAATTCATAGCACTGAGTGCTCACATAAGTAGAACTGAAAAGCACCAAATAAACAACTTAATGACACACCTCAAAGCCCTTGAAAAGCAGGAACAGTCTAACTCCAAAGCCAGTAGAAGACAGGAAATTATTAAAATTAGAGCAGAAATCAATGAAGTAGAGAATAAAAAAATACAAAAAATCAACAAAACCAAAAGCTGGTTTCTCGAAAAAATACACAAGATAGATAAACCATTAGCCAACCTAACCAAAAGAAAGAATCAACCCAAATTACCAAAATAAGAGATGAAAAAGGAGATATCACCACCGAAAGTGCGGAAATACAGAGGATTATCAGAAACTACTTTGAAAAGATATACTCAAACAAAATGGAAAACCTAGAAGAAATTGACAAATTTTTAGACACATACAACCCTCCCAAACTGAATCAAGAAAATATAGAAAAATTAAACCAACCAATAACAATCAAAGAGATTGAAGCAGCAATAAAGAGCTTACCATCAAAGAAAAACCCAGGTCCAGATGGTTTCCCAGTTGAATTCTATAAAACCTTTATAGAAGAGCTAATCCCATATTCCTCAATTTATTCCATGAAATAGAAAGAAATGGGACTCTCCCAAATACATTCTATGAAGCCAATATCACATTAATACCAAAACCAAATAGAGACAGCTCAAGGAAAGAAAACTACAGGCCCATATCATTGATGAACTTAGACGCAAAACTTCTAAACAAAATACTAGCAACACGCATTCAAAACCATATCAAGAAAATTATACACCATGACCAAGTCGGGTTTATCCCAGGGATGCAAGGCTGGTTCAACATATGAAAAACAATCCATGTAATTCAGCACATAAACAGAACCAATGACAAAAATCACATGATCATTTCAATAGATGCTGAAAAAGCATTTGACAAAATCCAACACCCATTCATGATAAGAACACTGCAGAGAATTGGAATAGAAGGAAGGAACATTCCTCAACATCATAAAGGCAATATACAATAGGCCCACAGTCAACATCATACTGAATGGGGAAAAACTTCGAGAGTTCCCCTTAAAAACAGGAACAAGACAAGGATGTCCGCTGTCACCTCTCCTTTTCAACATAGTACTTGAAACTCTAGCCAGAGCAATAAGGCAAGAGAAGGAAATAAAAGAAGTACAAATAGGAAAAGAGGAGCTGAAACTATCTCTATTTGCAGATGACATATTATACTTAGAAGATCCAACAAATAAACCAAGAGGCTTATAGAACTGATCAACAAATTCAGCAAAGTGTCTGGATACAAAATCAATCTTAAAAAATCAGAAGCTTTTCTGTATGTCAACCATAAATCCACTGAAAAAGAAATCCAGAAGACATTTCCACTCATGATATCCCCCAAAACAATAAAATACTTGGGAATAAACCTAGCCAAGGAGGTAATAAAAGACCTCTACAAGGAAAACTATAAAACATTGAAAAAAGAAATTGAAGATCTTAGAAGATGGAAAGATCTCCCATGCTTGGGTGTCCTATCTACGAATATCTTCACACAGGTGAAAACATTAATATCAACTGAAACTTGTAAAGGACCAAGTGCCTAGACAGTGCACACACCATCAGGCAAGGAAGCAGGAGAGAGCAGTGATTACATCCTATCACAACCCCCACATTCCATGGTCAGCATGCAGACCCTCAGTGTTTGCTTTCAAAGGCTCTCTCAGCTCTTCCCAGCCTCTCTCCTCAGCCAAGCCCCAGAATGGCTATCCTTGGCATCCAGCAGGCCCAGATACAGCAGTAGATACTGCTGCATGAACCCATTTGTGTCAAATGTTGATTAAAATGAAGCAGAAATAGTCACTGACTAGCCAAATTATAAAATGAAACAAAATAGTAGGAGAGCCGAGGCGGTGGCGGCGCCACGTCTGCTGCAGCGGCGGGAGAGGGATCAGTTGGACTTCCAGCAGGTTCCCGAGGACCATGGCCATTACCCTGTATTCGCTATTGCAGGCGGCGCTGCTCTGCGTCAACGCCATCGCCATGCAGCACGAGGAGCGCTTCCTCAAGAACATTGGCTGGGGAACAGACCAGGGAATTGGGGGATTCGGAGAGGAGCCAGGAATTAAATCTCAGCTAATGAACCTTATTCGGTCTGTAAGAACTGTGATGAGAGTGCCATGGATAATAGTCAATTCAATTGCTATTGTATTGCTTTTATTATTTGGGTGAACATCAGAGGGAGAAATGGAGACTCAGAAGAAGAGATGCCAGCAGAAGTTGTTCCTTCGGTCATTACTGGAATATCCATTTCTTAGCAGGCCAACCTTGTACTTGCAAAAATACAGTTGACAATAAAACCAGAGTTTCTATTTATCTGACTTTTTTTAACGTTTCACTTGTAGTTTCATTACAAAAAGATCAGATCATCAGAAGCAGTGCTCTACAGGATTGAAATACATTTGATTGCTAACTGTTAATAATAGTTCATGCTATGGTAAAGGTTGGACTTTACCATAAAAGGGTAAAGGACTGTCGCTTCTGTTTTTTTTTTTTTTAGAACTTTTCTATCTCTCACCTCTCAGGGATGAATTTTTTTCCAAAGTTTTGAAGTTCCTTGTGACTTAGCTATGATGTGAGATTATCCCCCAGATAAAATTTCAAAGGATTTTTTAAAGTAACTATTGCATATAAATGATAAGTAATGTGGATAATTTTATTTAGAACTGTTTGGTTAAATATTTAGTCTGTATAATGTCTCTGCTATGAAGAATTAAATTTACAGATAGTATAAGGGGTAACACTCTGATTTCAGGGAAAATTTTAATTTCATAAATCAGTCACATGATGATTGTGGTTTTACGTTCTTTTATGCATTTGTTATTTTATTAATTGGCCTGGAATGAGGAGACCAGGTCAGTATTTACATATTTTCATTGGTAGAAAAGTCTGTGCCCTTTTTATAATGATGACTTTTATTTTATAAATTCAGCATAAATATTAGCATGCAAGAGCAATCCTCAACAATCACAAACTGTACTGTGTAAGAAGACTGTTTATTGTGAAACATTTACCTTCCCCCAAATTAATATGTTTCCATTTTTTAGTGGAGCAGCACATTAAAGGATGTGATTCTTTTTTTTTTTTTGTTCATTTATTGGTGCATTGTGGTTGTACATTTTGATATATGTCAGGGTATGGGCGTCATGCATGCACACATTGCACATTTAGCCCTCCCTTCAATCCCACCCCGTCAATAGAGCATTCATGCTGTCTTAGGTTGTTTTTTATTTTCTTTTGTTTTTATGTCTTAGACCATCATGTGAGGTTGTTTGTTCATTCCACAGTACAGTTTTATATAGAAAGGTTAAAACTATGTAAATGATTCTTGTGAAAATTTTCAGTTATAATATTTTAAAGGAGTGGGATGGCATCTTTGTTGATAGGAGAACTTTGTTAATAAAGTTGAATTTCCAAGTCAAGCATTTGGAAATGTTAATTGTAAAAAAAAAATGAAACAAAATAAAATAATAAGCACTGCCACAACATAATACAAGGACAGTCGTGGGAAGTTTGAAAACAGGAATGATGAGTGTGACACCACACTGTCCACCAAGAACAAACTTAAAAAACAGCCATTACATGCACTCAGCCATGATAAAGAATATGGCAATTCTGAATGTGATAACAAATTAAGATATAGTACTAATAAAATATTCTAAGATATATTTTCATTTAAAAAATTGCAAGGTATGACAAA
The DNA here is from genome assembly GCA_004027185.1 of Glis glis. NCBI lineage: Eukaryota > Metazoa > Chordata > Mammalia > Rodentia > Gliridae > Glis > Glis glis. The sequence continues at coordinate 42,521 of PVJS01001362.1, read as the reverse complement.
ACAACATTAATAATCAGACCTCCTGCCCTTTCAACATAAGGAGATACATTTGTTATATCTTGGTATACTTGATAAGGAGATATATATATGGGTAAACTTTTTCTTGAAATTAACCAGTTATCCTGAATATCAGCTAGATTCTTAAAGCAGCCCTTCCTAAAGAATATGGAATGGATGACATGGTACCTCAAGTTCCTTTAAGCTTTAAACATCTAAGGTCTTATGAGTCTATCAACAAGTTTCCCTACCGTTCATATGACATACTCTATAAAAATTACATATATATAGATATATAGTTTATATTCTATTAATTATCTAGAATTATTAAATTCTATTATATATATATATAATTTTGTCTTGAATTTAACTGATTACAACAAAATAATCACCAAATAACCAATTGGATGTAAGTTAATTTGTATTTCTGCATTTTGCATACAAGTCTAGGAAAATAATTTTTAAAGTCTCTGAAAATCATTTAAGACAAACTTTAATTTTGATTATAATTGAACATGGGAAGGAAAAAAAAATACCAGTTCTCTGATGCACAACAGATTTATTATCCTCAGTGACAACAGTAAAATGTGCAGTTAATCCTAGAAGTGTAATGCTCTACAAGTGGAAGGTGCCTGACAGTACCTGCCTTAAAACAACCTGCCTGTAGTGTGGAATCTCTTTCACAATATCCCTAGGATAAGATGGGATATTATCAGCAGCTCACTTCCCGGAGAAAGAGCATGAATTCTGATTCATGTATCCATATGTGAATTCACTTATTCATTAGGAACCTCTCCTGCATGGCAAGTTCCCTGGCAGGCAAATGAACATGTCAACGCTCCTAACCCTCAGGCTCGCCGTGGCCTTCTGCTACATCCAAATCACTTTCCCTACAATCGCTCCACTAACTCTAGTTTTACTCTCTGGAATAAAGCAAGCTTTTAAATCCTTGGAAGCTATCACATCTTCCTCAACACTTCTGCTTTCATAACACCCCCTCCCCAATTTTTCAATTCCTCCATGCTTCATGTATCAATTTAATACAGTACTGCATTTAGGCAAAAAAAAAAATATATTTCTAGGCAGCCGTCATGTGTATCTCAATTATCACTCTATCAGGAAGGACAGGTTTGGCAGAAGAGGATGGTAACTGCTTATAAATCACATTTTACAGGAATGAAGGACACAGAGCCAAAATAGGGTACAAAGTCAGGTTCAATAGCCTGAGACAAACAACTTGGCAAAAAAAATGACATCCGACTTCATGCCATGGCCAGAGCTGCTCTGGCACAGACACTGTGAGAGGCACTGGTGGAAGGAGACAGGAGGCCTGCCGGGGAGAGGGACAGGCAAGCGAGAAAGGGAGCTCGGAGGGGATGGCCCCTCACCACCAAGGGCACGTGTGGGAGGGAGCCGCATCCAGAGCTCACTCCCACAGATGCCCCACAGCTGTGCAGTAAGAAGCAAACTTTCTCAAATGTGGAGAGAAAAGTTGATCATCGTATTTTAGAACAACTCTGTCCTGAATGTAATCCTTGTGTTCATTAGTAACTCCAGGTGTTTCTGCCTAACTCTTAAAGCACATGGATAAAAATGAGCTTGGCAGTGACGGCAGCTCTCTCACACTTTCTCTGGGAAGTTCACCTCATTTTGGGGGACACTCTTCAGCAGTGGTGTTGCAATGGCAAGGATGGCACTTCTTGCTCCTGTCTAGGTCAGTTTGTTCCAGCTCAGCAGAGGAGACAAACTGAGGAGAAGGTTCTGGTGATAACTTGCCCCCCCATGGGAGGAGCTGGGGAAATGTAGTTAAGGACAAAGGTTCTTTAAGATGGCCCATCAAAATGCACCCTGGAGCCCTGAGGCGCTGAATGCTCAGCCATTTTAGTATTATCACTAGGTTTACAATATGCCCTTGTGTTCTCTGTGAATAGGGTTGCTGGCAGCTGGCTAAATTTCTTAGGGAGTTATTGAAGCCAACATTAAGACAAAACCAAGCACAGGATTCCCTAAAAGTGCAAAGTGCTAGGAACTCTGCCCAGGATTCTGTCAGGTTATCTTAGCAATCCTAAAGAGGACACTCGAGCTGTGCACATTGTCAGTGGAGGGCTCGAGGCCAGCCATGTCTCCATCCTGCGGTACTAGCTTACTTTCTGTGGGGCTGTGGCACTCTGGGACCTCAGAGGTGGGCGCAGATGCGAAGCAGTCTAGCCAGTGGCTCAGAAAACTGACCCATTCTTACTAGGCTATCATTATAATCAATAGTTCATAATTACTTTTGATCAAAATGCTTTGCTGCTTTTGAAGATCATTAGGAAAGTCATGATCATAAATGTCTATCTTGTAAAGGTCTGACAACTATCTTACCATGCAAAAGATCTGTAGTTGAGGTACACAGAATCCTCGACAGTGAACAGTGCTCCCCAGACCCACAGGGAGCAGAAGCACAAGGCTGGTGGAAGGTGAGTTCAAACCAGGACTATAGTACACATATGGCACCTCAGAGGGGGACTCAATAGAGTTACTGTGACAGCAGAGAGGGCAGGTGCCTGAATACTGAACTCAACTTCTCTGTGGAAGAGGGTAATTATCACAGTGGTAATCCCCAGAGGAGGAACCTGTTCCTACCTCCCCGGAAGTCAAACTTCATTTTAAATCATGGCTCAGCTACACTCTCCCAATACGAACCACAGAAATAAACTAAACCCACACTCTAAAATGGGCCGAGAGCAAACTGGCAGAGACAGACACTCTGCAGGGCTTCCTCCTGCCCGACTGAACTGTTTCTCCAGCCCTTCATGCTCTTCCTGTCATCCTGGGAATTTGTTTCACATTTGGGGAAAAAAATGGAAGCTAAGTAAATTGTAAGAAAGAGGATGAAAACTTCCAACTCCCAGATTTCTCACAGGTAGATTGATGAGGGATTACTGGCTGAAATGAGGTGAAACAATCTACATCAAAAATACGTGTGACATTGTAAAAACAAATATACAGTTTCTTATCTGAGGACTCAGAGAAAAGATGAACTTAAAAAGTGCAGTAAGTAATAAGTGAGGAGACCTTCTTCCCTAGACTGTGTGTGTGACCATGAAGCTGATGCTTCAATGAAGGAAAAGGACAGTTCTGCCCTCCAGCCCACCACAGTGGACTTGTGTCTCAGAGGCGAGCTCCCTGGAAGTCCTGACAATGACACTGATGAACTCACAGCACATACACGTCCCCTCCGGAAGATGGGTGGTTCTTGGGAATGTCCTATGTGTGGACTTGTGTGCCTATGCACTCCTACTCCTCAATTCATACAAGTAGAATATTAGGTCACCCATTTCAAACACGAATAAATGAAATTACACCTCTATTACATACCGTACACCAGCACAAAGTCCAAATTTCACAGATTCCCAAAGTCAGTGATACTGGGGGGAGAAGGTGGCTGGCCCAATTCAGGGAGCAGTAGTAGCCTCGGGAGCAATTGGGAGGTGTTGAGTAAAAAGAAGGGGGCAGTGGGAATGTCCAGAGGGGTGCTGAGTAATTTTTTTCCTAAAAAGGGAGCAGTATGCCAATAGTCCGGATTGATTAAAAAGTGAGATACATATGTAACTACTCAACACCATTAATACTGCATATCTCCTTAAGTGAAAAAATGAAATAAAAAGAAAAGAAAGTTTAAACAAAACAAAATCCAACTTCTAAATACCTGAAAGAAATTCAGAAAAAAATTACATCTTTATCCATTATTTTTTATCTCTTTATGGCAAAAATCATAAACTTAAAAGGTAAATCAGAAATTTAAAAATAATTTAAAGTATATATCAGAACAAAGTTGAATAGCTTCAACATATAGAAAGCTTTTATCAATAAATGAAAAAATTTAAAAAATACAGTCCAAAACATAAATTAAAGAAAAAGTAGTATAAATTGTCCAACTTACATATAAAGTAATAATGTGCTGGACTCTGTTAAAAATAAAGGAATTTAAACTAAAGCCCAATACTATTATGACATATTCAGGACATCTAACTATTCTGAAATAGTTTGATACATTTTTTTCTAAAAAATCAAGAAGAATATTTGCATATAGAAATTAACTGGCCTTGAAAGGTACACAGTGCTCTCTTAACAATTTAAAAATCTCTGCATATATTACTTACTATTCATTCTTACTATGTTTGTTTTCCCCTTTTCTCAATGAGAAATTCATCTACTGCACTGATCTTTTTAAATACATCTGCTATTTACTTATGAATTCTAATGTATTTTATTATTTTAATTTTTTCATTTTTCTTTACTCATAGTTTTGGAACCGCATCTGCCATCCGTGGGCTTTGATATGCAGAATTCTTCTGTCAGTTTTAAAATCCACATAGCTACCCTGCTCACCACCTTTAATTAATATTCATAAATGCAGGATGTGAAGCCAAAGGCAATGGGGGGAAGTCATCAGCGCAACACAGAGGAAGTATTCCAGTCTCACATGCCATCTTGCCTGGCTCTCAGGAAAGCCCCATCCAACTGTAACTTAAATGCTTCTCTTTCAATAGGACAAGCACAAGAACGAGTCAAGTGAATCACTTCCAAACACTGGGTGCTCTGCTTTCACTGTTTTGCTATTGCCAGAAGCACCAGACACCAAATTTTAAATTCATTTTAGGCATTCCATTACATTTTTAATGGAATTAACTCAATTATAAATTTGTATTATTTAATCTTTAAGAAAGACCAAGTTTAACAACTGGTTAGCAAAATTCCTGAAAATTTATCAGCTGACTCTTGTGAAGTTTCCCTTCTTCATGCCCTAAGGAACCAAGAGACTCTCCAGAGTGAAGCTTTCTGTTTTCATGCCCTAGAGGTCCTCCCACAGACTCATCAGTGAATAAGCCCTAGTGCTACTGCAGTGTTTTTTTAGAGTAACTTTTCTGTTCTCAGTTTATTTGTTTTTCTTGACTATTTGCTCTGATTTTAATCAATGCAATGCCCTCCTAATCTTTCTTTGAATAGTAATTCATTTTTTCAAAGTTTTCTCTTGTTCAAAAAATCTGTTTCAAACAGGCCTATTTGCTTTTGTTGGTGAAATTGGTCTTTTTCTTTTGAAATGCTATATCTTTCTGTGTCTATTGATTCTTCCATTTATTCTAAGAGAGGGAAGTATCCATGTTTGTTTTGTAAGTGATAAGGAGTTGTGCTTGATAGTATGTATCTATTTAAAATTTTAGTCTGCACAAAAAAGGAGGGAAGATTTTTAGATTTACTATAAATTTCTTTGCTATCTTGGTGATTGATCATCTATGTGGTATAAGAAAGGGTCATACCAGTACAATCAGAATAAGGAATTTAGTCTTTTTCAAAATAATGTTTTCTATGTCTTGAATAATATAACCAACAATATTGATTTAATAGGTATATCTATTACACATATATGTATGCATTACACACATATAACACATATATTATATATGTATGTATACATGCAAATTATCTTTTTATGTCTGTGGAACATGTGAAAAATGGATAGGGCAGGGGTGTAGCTCAGTGGTAGAATGCACGTTTAGCATGCATGAAGCCCTGGGCTCAATCTCTCACCACCCAAAAAAGAAAAAAAGGCTACTAGGCCATAAGTAAAATATCTAGAAAGTCACCAAAATACATATTGCACAAGTTATTATTTTATTACCTGGTGTTTTTCCATCCTAGTTTGCATCCCTACTGTAACTAAAAAGGAAAAAAGAGAGAGAGAGAGAAAGGTTTTCTGTCATGAAAATTGTTTGAAATTAATTTGCACCACCTCAGGCATTTAAGGAAAAATGAGTTATATTGCTGCATCTTTTTTCCTCCTATACTTTCATAGCTTTCCCCACATATTGTACATTATCCACATTGCAGTAAGTTACACACAATCATTTAAAATAGATGAAAAACAAAACAAAAACCCTGAAATATTTGGGGCTGCTAATTTCTAAAATCATTTCAAGCCATAAAGTTTTCTTTTATAGAGAAGAAAGTTTAAAATTTCATCATTCAAATGTAGCCGACCTGAAACACCTGGAAATAATTTCCAAGTTTTCAAAGTCACTATTCTAATAGGTATTACTTCCAACATAACCATTACTGGTCTTTGAAATATAGATGCTAAAAGCAGACTGGCCAGATCAAATACTATAGATAAAAGCATTTTGAAAAGCATGCAGTGCTATGAAAACATAAGGTGGTAGTATTAAAAATGGACCTGGACATGAAATCCCAAACTCACTCATTTTAATGACTCCTTAATGACTGGATGAGGGCAGAGTAGTCAGACTTTCATCCAAGTCCAGTTCAGCGTCTACAGGGATCACTTCAGGCCAGTCCTCTTTAATCAAGTCACACTCCATCCGCATGTAATCAGCACACACTGAGGTCTGGTCATGCGCCACTGTTTTTCACGCAAAGCCATCAAGCTCACTTTCTTAGAGGACATTTGAAAATTATGTGGTCAAATTTGAAAGCAACTTTTCAAGAATTGTGTGTGGTCTAACAAAAAGGAACTTTCTATTTGTGGCTGAGTTAAAATCTCTGGCTGTGAATAATTGGTGATAAAATAATCACAACAACAATGGACGTTAAATGAAATTTATAGTTCTCATTGATCGGATATAGCTAAGAGTATAGAAGAGAAGGGCTGCTAAAGATACAACTAGTGAGGATTTTTTCTTTTTTGTGGTACTGGGGATTGAACCCAGGGGCATTCTACCTCTGGGCTACACCCCTAGCCCTATTTTTTATTCTTTATTTTGAAACAGGGTTCACGAAGTTGCGGAGGGCCTCACTAAGTAGCTGAGGCTGGCCGCAAACCCAGATCCTCCTGTCTCAGCCTCCCACGTAGTACTGGGATTACAAGCGTACTGGGATTACAAGCGTGGGCCACCACGCCCGGCTTTTTTTTTCCCCTTTTTTAAACATCTGTTGAGACAAAGAAAGTCAGGCACGTTGCATTTAAAAGTAACAGACAGCCGGGTGTGGTGGAGCACACCTGTAATCCCAGTACTTGGGAGGATGAAACAGGAGGGCCCCAGGTTTTAGGCCAACCTCAGCAACTTACTGAGGCTCTCCCCAACTTAGCAAGACCCTGTTTTCCAAATAAAAAAGAAAAAGGGCTGGGGGTGTAGCTCAGAGGTAAAATGTCCCTGGGTTAAATCACACTAAATAAATAAATAAATAAATATAACAGACACAATAAGTAAAACTGGGTGCTTATAATTCAAATATAAGCAGATGAACCTTTCTTTAGCAATGACAAAAATTAGAATTATTCATAATCATTGTGGTCATATCTTACTGCTTTGTGCTTAACTAAGTGCTTTAGCAAAGATTATCTTATTTGGATTTCACATCATCATAAGCTGAAAACTCCTGGAGCACTGATAAAGGGATTAGTCTGGTGATGAATTTAAAAAGGTGTCAGAAGAGAATGTGATAAATGGCCCTAGGGCACATATTATGTACACTCACAGTGCATAGTGCCTCTGACACTGTGTGAGCAAGAGCTCAGTGAACATCTCTTGAACTAAACCAAACTGTTAATACACTCAATATCACTTTTATAACACAAAGAGGGGAGCTAGTGTGTGTGTGTGTGTGTGTGTGTGTGTGTGTGTGTGTGTGTGTGTGTAGGGAAAACTATGGGAGGCGGTTGCTGGTTTTTATCACTGCTATGTCACAGAAGTGGCTGCAGCGATGAGGGAATTTCATTTTATCTTGACATTTCTATTATTGTCTGGATTTTTTACAATAAGCATGTATTGCTTGAATTCAAATAAGTGAAATCAAAAATTTTTAAAAAGTACTACCTAAAACTGTAAAGAAAGAATGGGTATTCCTTTAAAAACAAAAAATTCGTCCCTATGCACAGAGGACACGGCTGGTCCCGAAGGCCAAGGGAATACAGCATGAAGTCATCAATATCAACTTGAAAAATCCGCCCAAGTGGTTCTTTAAGAAGAATCCCCATGGTTTGGTGCCAGTTCTGGAAAACAGTCAGGTCAGTTGATCTATGAATCCACAATCACTTATGAGTACCTGGATGAAGCCTATCCTGGGCACAAGCTGTTTCCCGATGATCCTTATGAGAAACATTGCCAAAAGATGGTCCTCGAGTTATTTTCTAAGATGCCATCTTTAATATCGAGCTATATTAGAGGACAAAATAAAGAACACCCTGGCCTAAAAAAAGAACAGCAGAAAGAATTCAGCAAGCTTGAGGAGGCTCTGACTAATAAAAAGACAACCTTCTTTGGTGGCAATTTGCTCTCAATGAGTACCTCACGTGGCCCTGGTTTGAACGGCTAGATGCACTGGAGCTAAATGAGTGTATAGCCCACTCTCCAAAACATAAGCTCTGGGTGGCAGCCATGAGGGAAGACGCCACAGTATCAGCCCTCCTCAAGGATGTGAAGACCCATTGAGATTTCTTACGACTCTTAACAGAACAACCTTGAAGCTTGTGACTATGGGCTCTGAAGGGGGCAAGAGTCGAAGTTATGTCTGATATTTTCCTTCATGCTTTTGTTTCACTAAGTGCCCTCACATCTCTTTGGTTCATCTCTGACTGATCTGACATCATGGCCTAACTATGGAGTCTCCTCAATGCCCTCCTACAGAAATGTCAACACATCTCTATCTCAGGATACTCAAATAAATGACTCTACGGGAAAAAAAATTCAACTTATATAATTTTAAAAAAAGGAAAAAAAGAAGACAACTTGAGATTGTGTTATGGTTTGTGACTCTGGGACCCTAAAAGCAGAACAGTGAATGTAAGGATCAAACATGCTTGACAGAGGCCATGCTGGAGAATTAAGTTTAGATTCAACTAATAGGTATGAAACATCATCAGGTGTTTGATATTATGCTAAGCAGTTATCTAGTAACTTAGAGAATATCTGTAATCAATTTATCCATAGCTTTTCTCATATATACCCAATTAGATCCCCTTCCAGCTTTGCAGATAAGCAACCCCTTTACTTTGAACACAAAGTCAAAGATAACTATATTTTCTAGTTATCAAAGGTGTTAGTTCATTCACAAGAGTCTGTAGCACTACTGTATTAACAAGAGTTAACTTGTCCTTATTTTGCCTAAACTTGGATGCATTTAGCTAGAGTAAAATCTGGCAAAGTAAAAAGACTTCTTTTATCAAGCATTGTAAACAGCCTATCACAGTACAGAGCATATTCTGTAGCTCAAATTTTACAAACGGTCATTCTTTTCTCCTCTGGTGGCTCATAACTAATTGACCGTTATGGAATACACCTGGCTTTCAATTACCATGCCTACTTCAAATTAGAAGCAACCTTATTCTTTAGAAATATACACAGCTTAATCAACAGAATATGCTCACAAACATCTTCAACTTCATTCTCGGACTCTTTGCATGTCCTGCTAATTATTGTCCCATTTGGTCTGTCCCACCCAACTCAAGGTCCTCACTCTCCGAGCTCCAGGACACAGTGCTAGTGTCAACCAGGCTACCCTCTTAGCCTCTGCCAGGTACTGGAAAGCCCCCCTGCCACTGTGCTCAGCAGTAGTGTAGAGAAAGAGCTTCAACTGAAAAAGAGTTTGCTGAAAATTCATTTGGGAGTCTGTGGGTCACAAAACAAGGTAATTGGAATCTGTTCCAATGCTGGGCTGGGTTTGGTTAGCAGAGGTATTGGGCAGTCTGGATCCTCAGGCCAAGCAGGGACCTAAACTGTTTTATATTAGACTGAATTTCATTCTAAGAAAACCAAACCATTTCCTAAGATCCATTCCATTAGGATTCTTGGGCATATACTTTGTTTAAAGCACACTAATACATACCATCAGAGACACAGAGATGAATCAGATGTCCACATTCTCTCAGAATTTGCTAAGTCTAAGTCTTAAATTGGTAGAGTACAAAGAATAACATTTTAGTATTGACTTATGTTTAAAGAATGATTTGAAATACAAAAAGGCAGCTATTAATAGAAATAAAAATAGGATATGCCTTCCAAAATATTAAAGAATTAAAAAATACTGCAGGGCGTGGTGGTGCACGCTTGTAATCCCAGTACTTGGGAGGCGGAGACTGGAGGATCCAGGTTCGCGGCCAGCCTCAGCTACTTAGTGAGGCCCTCTGCAACTTTGTGAGACCCGGTTTCAAAATAAAGTATAAAAAATAGGGCTGGGAGTGTAGCTCAGCGGTAGACCGCACCTGGGTTCAATCCCCGGTACCGCAAAAAAAGAAAAAGAAAAAATACAGAAAAGTAGGGCCAAAAATGTATTTGAGGCATTAGAATCAAAGCATAAGATAAAGTTAGGACAAAATATTAAGCTGTAACAAGAGTGACCAGGTAGAATTCATCACCCAACCTAGGATTTTCAAGAGGGGATGGAGCACTATCAATAACACAACAGCAGACACCAAGATATCCCGAGTGAACCAGGTTGTGAGGTTTTCCTAGTTATAAGAATAAACACTTCACTTTACCAAAAAAAAAGGAGGAGGGAATAAATAGGTTCAAATGCTGGGCTTCCTATCCACGTTCCCATATTCTGTTTCCAGAATCTAAAAATCATTGAGGCATACTGGAGTAAGTGGAAAACAAAATAGGACACATACACACACACACACAGAAATTTCTATGATGTATGCAAAGAGCAAAGCTACAGATTGGCTACATTTTTAGATACGTTTAAATTTGGTTGTGATTTTGTGGGTTTTAGAAATATTTTTGTGTCATCTAGAGTTCAATATCAATACATTCAAACTATCTATAATTATACCAATCAGTGCTACCTTCTACCTGTTTGGGTTTTTATTGTCTTTTTAAAGACAATTTTACATTTTACCATAAGTTTAACAAGCCTGCTTTCAGTTATAAACTTGTGTAACTACATAAGAGGAATTGATTTATTATCCAAAATACTGTAGGCATATCAGAATTATATAGAAATTAGACTTTAAGGGGCCAAACTCAAGTCCATAAAACACTCAAAGTTACTCGAAAGGGGGAAGCTATTCTAGAATGATCTAAATAAGGCCACATCATACTATCTGCAAAAGATGAGACTTCAGGCTGTGAAGGGCGCTAGGGTATCTCATGTCTGGGCAGATTCGTGTATGTACATATAAAAGACACGCACACAGGTCAACACACACCAACCTGGTTACCTACTCCCACTGCTACACCTCTAAGTTAAGGCAGGCCACTGGAAGAAATTAATTCCTGGTGCATGCACCAAGTATCAGAAAAAGACAAAGATGTGAACCAGAAGCACACGCTGGACATTCAAGTTTTCTTTTCTTTTTTTCTTCTGGAACTAGGGATTGAACTCAAGGGCATTCTACCTGTGCACTACACCCCAGCCCTATTTTTTATTCTTTATTTTGAAATTGGGTGTCACTAAGTTGTGGAGGGCCTCACTAAGTGGCTGAGGCTAGCTGCGAACCTGCGATCCTCCTGTCTCAGTCTCCCAAGTACTGGGACCCACAGTTAGTCGTAAGTTTGCTGGCATTTAGCTTCTAGATTATATGATCTGTGGGAAATTGAGGTACAACCACCACGCCCAGCACATTCAAGTTTTCTAACAAACTGGATCTCCAGTCTCCTTTTTGACTGATTGTACCTCAATACCAACTGCTCAAGCTTGGAAGACCTAAGGATTCTAAGAAGAGTGCCAAAAGTGATTATAGCACATTTTCACTTTTATAATGATAGCAGATGAGGAGAATCAATAATAGAGGTATTTAAAATAATCTCAGCTATACAACTGTACAGAAACAAAATCACGGCTAATAAAGGATGGTTGGGATAGTGTAAGTTGTTGGCAAATAAAAATTCTCTCCATCTCAGTTTTTTCATCTGCAAAATGAAGATGAAAAAATCTATCACTAAAGTTTGTTGTGAGGCTTAACAAAACAAACAAAAGTGACTTACAGAACACCTGGCGTGCAAGAGGTGCTAAATAGATGGCTGTTAAATCTAGCTCCATCTATCTTTCCAGTACAATTGCAGCAACCCTGATAGTATCAGTTAAGGAAAGACATGGAAATATGAAACTGATTATACAAACTGCTTAGAAAGATAAAATTTATTATAGTCACTTTAAAAAAATTGAAGACTTGTGGCTCTGAAGAAAAACAATCATACAATGCATCTACCAACTGCTACTTCTGTAGAGACCTAAAAGAAAACATTCCTGTTTCCACCTTGCCTCTACCCCCGTGGGACAAAGAAATCACCTTTGATTTTCAAAGCATATCTGACTTCTTACAGCCATCACAAATATCAAAATGAACTGAGATACAACAGTGAAGGAATAACAACTTTTACTTTAATTCTGCACTTGAATCAATAGACCCAAATCTTTGATATAATGATCAATGCAATTATGTGCAGAACTGCTGTAAATTAAAAAACGGTCAACCAGGAAACATAAAACTGATGACGTGCTTCTAACTGCCAGGGGTCAGGGTACCAGTGGTGGTTTACATTCTGCTTCACTGCCCGCTAGACAGCGTACGTGTTCATCATAACACTTTTCCAACTAGAAACTAACAAAGGAGTTGTAACTCAACTTCCAAGATGAAGAAGAAATCCAGGGAAATAAATATAATTGGAACAATGCCTTTAGTATCTGGAAGAGAGGTGGGATGGGGAGAGAAAGAAAAAAGAAACAAATTCAAATGACTGTCTTGAAATCGTTCTCAGGTTCCAACAGGAAGCTAAGCTGATTTCCACTCTTCTCTGTTGATGATTCATTCATCTCTAAGCCTCCAATAATAAAACATGCCTTCCTGCCCTGTGCTGATTCTGGGCTGGGTGAGGGATGTACGGAACCCACACTAAGGTAACCCGGGCTGTGTTAGAAACGTCACCCAGCAACGCACACAATCTACTCGGCACCCATGTGCCCTTCCCAACAGCTAGATACTCTTATAAACAGAGTTAGAGGCCATACATTTTACATGTGGGTACTGGGGCACAGCCAGGCTCCTGCCTCTAAGGTTAAACCCCCATCTTTGTTCCTGTTTTCCAGTGTAATGAAAATATGCTGGGAAGGCTGCCCCCTTGTGTCCACCTCAGTGTAGTGCGGCTGGAAGTGGCTTGTGAAAGCTTGCATCATCATGGATGGATTCAGTAGACTCAACCTCTGCTCCAAATCAAGGCCAGTGTAACTGAGGCCCATTGTTTAGACCTCTAAGGCTCCTTGTCATCCAATCAGGGTGAGGCCTGCTTGTTCAAAGTGCCTGGCTCTGAGGAGGGACCTCTGGAGGAATGGGATTCCTCGATGTGAAACTGTGTCTGGGCCCAAGGCAGCCTACAGATGGCGGGGAGGGAAAAGGGTGTGCAGAAGACAGCAAAGCAACTGACAAAGAAAGGGAAGCCCAAGACACAGGCGATGAGGGAGCAGGGGAAGGCTCCTGAGAGCTGACTGAGAGAAGGGAAGTCACAGAGAGCATTGGACTCCACCTTACTTGTAATGGATACAGGTCAGGTCTGGGAATTCCCACAAAAGTGGTCAACTTGCCAGCAGTCCTCGGCTGGGAAAGCCAATGCTATCTCACTAGCTATGGGTTGGGATCAGAGCCATGAAGGGCCTATAAATAATGTGGAACATTAAGCACCCAGTGTGAAAAATCTAACCTAGTGAATAGTATAGAACCAAACATGATACAGTAGGTACAAAATAAGTGTATATTGAGTTAATGATTAGGCTATAAAATTAAGTAAACAAAGGTTTGGCTTTCCAGAGCAAACAAAAGATCACTGAACAACAAAAACTAAACAATAACAAAAAACCCTTCATTTTTCCCTTTTAAGAGACTTTAGATCCTAAGAAAGGAAAGCTTACCAAAGACAGTTTATATCCCTTCCTCACTCCCCCACATGCCTTCACCACCAAATCTCAAGTTCACAGAAAGGTAAAATCAGAAAAAAGCTGTGTCAACACAGGGAATGGTCTCTTCCAAATGCCAGCACCTTTCAAAAGCAGAACTAGACTAAAGGCCACCCAGGTGTTCTGAAAGTAATTTATGCCACAGAAATAGCAGCTGGTCTCTCTAGATGTTTTAAATAACAGAGATCCTGGGCTTCACAAAAAATCTTAGAGTAAGAAGGCCAAGAGCCAAAGTCCTTGTCTCAGGAAAGCTTCTTGGGAGTAGTAGTAGTTTTGGCTGTTGCCTGCTGGAGCAATTTCAGACAGCAAGGACTGGGGTACACACACACACACACACACACACACACGGCCTTGTATAAAAATGAGAAGGACTTCCTCCCTAAAGACTTCTACTAGTATTAGGCTAATTTAAATTTATTTTTCTTTGGTAATAACACACTTAGGAGACCAGAACAATACAGTGCAGGGTATAAGCTACAGCCTTTCTTCAGCTTCCTGCCAACAGGAATGGCTCCATACTGTATAGCACAGAAAATAAATTAATACATTTAAGTAAGTGATATGTTTTTTAAGGTGTTCTTTAATCTTTACATTTAAGTGTTTCAGTTATGATTTCTTTGTATGTGTGGCTTTGAGAAGTCTATTTATTAATGCTACTATCTCCTAAGGAAGGAAATGGTAATGATTAAGTTATTTAATTAATATTGTGCCTTTTGATACTTCTTAAAGCACCATCCCTCTGATCTTTGTAGCAGTCCTAGTGGTCCTCATGCTACAGCTGAGGAAACTATGGTTAGAGAGGTTGAGCACCTGCCAGGCTTCAAAGCCCCCAAGCAGCAGAGCTGGGATGTCAACCCAGAGTACCCTGCTTCCAAACCGCATGTCTTGCACCTCTCCATGCCATTCCATGGGACAGGTTCTACACCGCTGCACCAACAAGGTCGAGGAGAGGTAAACTACATCCTCTTTTCTGAAAAGACCAAAAGAAATGTGAAGAGTCTTCAAAAAATTCATACTTACTATATTATCACTCAAAAATCACCTTCCCCCAAACTATCCTCAAAGTCTTTAAATTAATACCTCTCCTAAAATTAAAAAAAAGTTCCATTTAAAAACTAGGTAATGGTGCCACCCAATGGAGGCTGAGACAAGAGGATTTCAGGTTTGAGATCAGCTTCAGCAACTTAGCAAGACTCTCAGCAACCTAGTGAGACCATTTCAAAACAAAAAATTAAAAAAGGGCTAGCTCGGAGGTACACTGCCCCTGGGTTCAATCCCCAGTATCTCCCCACCCTGCACACACAAATTGCTAAGTCTCTTTGTGCACAATGTTAACTCTTCCTCCAAATCAATTCCTAAAGGTAGTAATTCTGGGTTAACTTTAAAATCCTTGACAGGCAATGCCAAATTGCACTCCAAATGGATTCTATCAATTTATGGGTGTAAGAGTACACTTCTTGACTTTAACGTCCTTTTGACAATCAGCTGATTGTCTTGGAAAAAAATCAAATCTGATTGTACGAACGAGATGGCTATTGTGTAAGCCATCCAGGGTATCTTTCCAACATTTATTAAACTACTTACAAAAGTCTAATCGTTCACCCATTCTGCTATGTGCTATAAATATTAAGAATAGGGACCAAATGTCTCACCATCGGACCCTTGAACTTGAACTCTGCTGGGCCCATTACTATCACTCTTTCCTGTTTCCTGTACCTGACACTTGACTTGCTAGTGTCTCATCATGTAACTAAATTCCAGGAGTGGCCCTCCCTGGCCTGCCCATTGTTGACATGGCAACTACGCTACCAATTACATTTCGAATATATCTTTGGGACAAAACATGATAAGCAATCTATTCATTTTTACGTATATGTTCTAAATAAAATTGCTCAGTTTTCCAACCACTGCTATCTAAAATAGAAGAAAGGCGCCTACCAGCTGAGTTTGCAGGAGGTGGCTCTATGGCCTGAGCCTGCCCGGATCTCCCAACCAGAATTTCAGAGGCCCAACACTTGTAGAGAGATGGTCAGTGGCATTTCCTCCAAACCTACCCGTAGGGATGTCTCAAACTGTTCAAGAACGGCCTGTAGTTCCACACTGATTGGCATCCGCTCAGGACAATCTTACCTTCCCATGTTTGCAAAATGCTTGCTGAACTCCAAATCTCCACTTCTCACTGTGATCTAACTTAGTACAATCTAATAAGATTTGCTGGCAAGGGCTCATTGTGCCTCCTTCCACGCATTTGCTAAGTTTCACAACCTCATTCCATCCCAAGCGTTCCTTCATCTCACCAGATGTCCAGGTTTTTACATTGCTGACTTGGGAGAGACTCTATCTCCTCCATCATTAATAATGACTTAAATTTCTCATTGCATCTGTCAACTTGCCCCTTTCACTAGCTCTTTTCACTTTGATGAATAAGTACAATGAACTCTAGAAAAAACAAACAAAAATGCACACTCACACAATCCCCTGACTTAACTATTTCTCCAAACTCTTACCCCATTTTGCTCCTTTAACTTAAAAACTTCAGCAAAAACTATTTCATGACTTCCCACTTCATCTTCCCTGATGATCTGGCCTCTACTTTGTGCCACTTAAAAGTAAAATAGGAATATATTCTTTAGAGATGGAAGAAAAGAAAATCCCCATCCAATAATCCTGTGTTCTCATACAATGTCTAGAGTGGCAATTAGCTTATTAGTAGACAAACAGTTCTTGGGTTATGAAGCTATATTAATCTACCCAAAAGAAATTTGTTGTTACACCAATCACTGCAGTCAGTGAAAATAGGAATCAACAGACACAACTTAAGCTATATGATAAGCACTTTATCAAACATATGCTAACAATCTAATCTGAGGTGAGAGAGAAAGGGACATTACCTCCCTATAACCTGCTCACTGGGTTCAAGGGCTGAAGGGATCCATAGCTCATCACATCTGTAAGATGCAACTGCAGCCCACTGGGTGGAAGGGTTGATTTAGGGTAAATATAAAAATGTAATGACGAAGGGAACACTACACAGAAGATTAAAGAAATTCAGTCAAAGTCATTAACTTGGGAGGCTGAGACAGGAGGATCACATGGGTTCACTGACAGCCTCAGCAATGTAGCGAGGCTCTCAAGAACTTAGTGAGACCCTGTTTCAAAATAAAAAAGGAGCTAGGCATGGTGGCGCATGCTTATCCCAGTACTGCCGGGCGTGGTGGCACATGCTTGTAATCCCAGTACTTTGGGAGGCGGAGACTGGAGGATCCAGATTCGCGGCCAGCCTCAGCTCTGTTGCTCGCTCGCTCGCGCTCTCTCTCTCTCTCTCTCTTCTTAGTGAGGCCCTCCGCAACTTCGTGAGACCCGGTTTCAAAATAAAATATAAAAAATAGGGCTGGGGGCGTAGCGCGGAGGTAGAACGCCCCTGCGTTCAATCCCCGGTACTGCAAAAAAAAAAAAAAAAAAATTATAATCCCAGTACTTGGGAGGCGGAGATCAGAGGATCCGGGTTTGTGGCCAGCCTCGGCTACTTAGTAAGGCCTTCTGCAACTTAGTGAGACCCTGTTTCAAAATAAAGAATAAAAAAAAAAAAATAGGGCTGGGGATGTAGCCCAGAGGTAGAATGCCCTTGGGTTCAGTCCCCGGTACCACCAAAAAAAAAAAAGAAGAATATAGAATATTCTAAAAATAGAATATATTTTCATGTATCTAATCGAATGCTGACATCTAAGCTCAACACATGCAAAAGAAATATACACAAACATTTCGTATAACCAGTTGAGTCAAAAATCTAAAATCGAAACTTTGGAGCACTGACATGAGGCTACAAATAGGAAACACCACATCTGACCGCACATGTCAGGTCCTAGTCCAAACGCAGATGCACTAAGATACTGCATCAAATTACCTTCGAGCTATAGTATAAGGCGCAGATGAAACACAAATGAATGCTATGCTTAGACCTGGGTCCCACCCCTAGGACATCTCATTGTGTATATTCCGAAATCACAAAAAATCTTAAATCTGGAACACTTCTTGTACCAAGCATTTTGAACAAGGGATATTCAATCTAAACTAGTGAACTAAATTCATTTCTCCATTAACATACTTGAAATATACTCATCAAATAGTTGATTTCCAGGAATACAAAACTGGCTTAGCATTAGGAAATGTGTTACTCTGATTCATAGCCTAAGTGGTCAAAAGATAACAATCCTATGTATCACCTGAAAGATATGGAAAAGGCCAACTGATAAATCTCAATGTTTATTCACATTTAAGATATTAACCTAGAAATCAGAAACAGGAGGCTCCCTCCCTTCTTTCCTCCCTCTCTCCCTCCCATCTTTCCTTTCTCCTTACTAGAGATTGAACCCACAAGCATTCAACCTCTGAGCTACACCCCCTGTCCTTTTTATTTTTGTTTTGAAACAGGGCCTGGCTAGGTTGCTTGGGAGTCTCACTGCATTGCTGAGGCTGTCCTCAAACCTCCCAAGTACTGGGATTACAGGTGTGCGCCACACACCCAGCTAAGATGCTTTCTTTTTGTTATAAAGACTATCCAGCCCACATCTCAATGTATTCACACACTGACAGAAATTTCTAGAAGGAATAAAACAAAGATTCTTATGGCACCACGATTTAACATTTTTTCTAGAAAAGAGTGTCATGTTTCAGAATACATCCCTGAACTTTTAAAGGTTTAACCATATGAAAGAATCTACAAGTATATGAAAAGGCTACAGATTTGGAATCCTAATTTAATTTCCCCTCATGCTTTAATAGAAGGCCATTGCAAACATTGATTTTTAGAAACACTTTTGATAGGTAAATTGAACAAAAGGCTATTGTATGTTAAACATGGCGAGGCCTCTCTGGTCCCATCTCAACTTTATAAACATCAGGTTGGAATTAAATGGTTTTAAACTTTAAATCAAATATTTCCAGACTACAAAACCTATTCCATAGTCCTAAGTACATACAAGTTCTCTAAGTGAGTTCAAATGTGAAATCTACATTTTTCAAATGCCAATAAAAGAACTTCCTTTTTGACTTTGACCATATAACGCTAAATTGTCCAGGAATGCCATAGAATGTTTTCATTTCCTTTGCCAACAAAACTTTTTCATCTGTACTTGATAACTTCCCTGACTACACCATTTCTGATGAAAAGCACACAGGTACCAGTCATATTGCTCTCTACTATTTTCTCATTAAGTAGAAATCATGAATTTTCTCTAAGTTAACAAAGTAAAGAGGACAGTCCACAGGCCTGCCTTGACCACTGTGAATATCTCTATGTTGAGTGATGATATATGTCCTATAATGGGCAAACTAAAATGCAAAAGGAAACAATAAATTACCTATGATTAGTGGTATGGTAGTTTCGAAACATGTCCACAAACTCTTGGACATGTCTTCCATCAAAAGGTGGGTTGGTTCCCTCCCTGTGATTACGGGCCAGGCCCAGTGACTCACAGAACATGGCAGACAGCTTAAGGCTATGGGGCTTGGTGGTAAAGGCTGACACAACTTCCTCCTGGCTCTGCCTATCTGGATGCTCACCATACAGCCCAGCCACGTTGTGGTAAGGAAGCCAAGCAATTCCAGGCCCAGCCAAGGCTCAGCCAAGAGAGAGCCTCAGCTTCCAGACACTTGAGTGAAAGACCCTCTGTATAACTGCAGCCTCTGGACTTGAGCTGCCTCAATAGCAACCCCTGGGACAGGCAAGCTGCCCTGCCAAATCACCCTCCAACTGCAGGGGCATGAAAAATAAGTCATCTTTATTTTAAGCCACTAGGCTTTGCGTGGGTTATTATGTAGCAACAGGTAATTGGAACATAAGATTATTCTGGCCAAATTCAACCATCTATCCTTTCCATCTCAAACTGACCTGAGAAGATAAACCTGCCTCCAACAAACAAACTGTGCCGACATGCCTGGCCTCAGCCAACTCTCCCTGGCAGCCCGAGGGCTGCAAGGGCAGTGCTCAGGGCCCCTGGCTGCCAGCTGGCCTTCTCTTGGGCTCTTTGCTTCTCACCTCTTCACACCAGGCTCCCCAGCCTCCTCTTCCGTCCTAAACTTACTGCTAGCTTTGGAAAGTTGCTTTTACTAAGCACCCTGGCTTTGAAACTATTGCTATTGCTAACATATGTCCCATGTGTTTAATCAATGAAAAAGTGAAATTTGCCTGAAAAGGTTATTCTATGCATCTGAGGCTGGTATCTATTTCAAGACGTTTTGATGGAGTCAATCACATGGGTTATCAGTCTGATCAAGTAACCATACCCAGAACATTTGCTGTTCCTTCTAACGAATGAGAGGAAATACCCTAATTACTGAAATAAAGTTTTTCTTTAAGAAACACAAGCCTGAGAAGCTTAGAAGCAACCTTGGAGATAGTATAGGTTAGTGTTTTTCAGTCATTAGAATACTGACATAATCTAGGGAAGATTTTCATGACATAAGTACTAAGACTTTTTACCTTATTCCATTCCCACTCAACCTGCCATAATATAATGGCACTTTTTTTTTCTTTTGTGATACTGGGAATTGAACCCAGGGATGTTCCACCTCTGAGCTAGACCCCCACCTGTATTTTAGTTTGAAACAAGGTTTCATTGTGTCACGGAGGCTGGTCTTGAACCTGCAATCCTCCTATCTGCGATCCTCCAAGTACTGGGATTATAGGCATGTGCCACCGTGCCAACTTATAATGGCAATTTTAAAGTTCAATGTTGTCATTATTTTGTAAAGTTTTGTTAGTATTTTATAGGTATGGTATTAAATGTATTTCATACAATGTCATTTAATGTTTTGTCCTAATGTTTAGGATAAATGATGTAACTGTAATGATAAATATAAAAAAATTAGTCCTCAGAATTCATAAAAAAAAACTATAAGTGGCTGTTCTACCATAAGAAATGTTAGTTGCCATTGCCCTAGTCCAAATCACTTGGGAAAATGTGCATCCTGATGCTCAATAAGGTAACGCCACTGGCCAAGACCATATAACTAGCAGTGGCAGCACTGTGACCAGAAGTGTAGGAGACACACACTGTCTACATGCAGAAGGATCACATAGATTTGAATTAATAGAAGGAAAACAAATACTCTATGTCTCGATTCAAAAGGCAAATCAAAGTGGCTAGCTGGGTTCTAAATCCTTCAAAGTTATACTCACGGTCCTTCTAGTGGACCATTCTGCTGAGGTAAAGAGGTAACTGTGGGGGAATATGGCTGGCTGTGGACTATCTGAAAGTTATTCACAACCCTGATATGCCTTGTTGTAACTAGAGAGGACCTAAGGGTAAAACACTCAATCCTGGGCTGCCCTTGCAGCTAGGGGTGACACATGACAACATTACAAAAACGAGAGTATACATAGAAGTCACTACAGAGGACATTTCTTCCCAAATAAAAACATTAATCATGTTAAGGCCTTGACCCTGGTGCCCTCTTCCCGTGTAATATGGATGTGATTCTTGGAGATACAAAGACATCTTGGTTCCCAGTGGAGAAAGGCCACATGCTGCGGTTTGCGTAAAAGGCAGAGCGAAGGAACCTGGCCCCCAAGGACTCATGGCAGCCATCACAGTGGCCCTGGACTGTCCATCCTTGGAAGTCCTATGGAGTGAATTTTAAGACTATGCAGTTCATTTTTTGTTACATGCAGATAAATACAATTCTAACTCTTATAGAAAATAAACCTGGCTTTTTACTCCTCAACCCACTTTGTCACCAAGTGGTGTTATTCTTACATGGGTAAATTTGGTAAAAAAATGTTTAGGCACATTTGCCTCCACTAACTCCTAGCATTGCCTCATAACAGATTAAGGCATATGTCTATTTTCTCCAAGACAAAATGAACAGTTTCAGCTTGCAGAAGGTAAAGGCTGAGCCAAGGCTGCCTTGAGAGACAGACGAGAGAGAAATGGTATCACTTAACCAGAGCTGGCCTAACTCATAACGAGCAACTGATTCACATGTTGTTATTCAAATATACTAAGTTCAAGACTCCAGAAAAAAAGTTGCCAAACTAAAAAACATATAGTTATTCCCTTTAAAAATTTCATTAAATTTTTAATGACATGTTAGCATGTTAGTGACACATTAGAATGGAGTAGAGATGTAACACACACTGTCTCCTACCTAGCACGTTTCCTGGAGGCACCTCCTCTAGATCTTCCAGTTCCCTGCCCATCAGAAGATACAGGTTTTCCAGAGTACAGCATGCCATGTGGGGGACGGTGGGGAGGTCCTCTGGTGGCGCTGAGAAGCCCAGTGGCACCTGGGTGAGGACAAGGGTTAAAGGCAAGTTAGGAGGCATTTGGGACCATTGACTGGATCCATAAAGTTGTTTCTACTCAACAGTAGGCTATGGTATAGCCACCTTTCATGTAAACCTGAAAATATGCAAATTGAAATGATATGATAAAAATAGTCTCACTTTATGAATAAAATGTGAAATACTGAAACATCTCAAATATTAAAAACTGTCCAGATTCCCATTGAATCATAAGCTTCCAGGCTAAGAAAATTTGTTGTGACAGGAGTATATTCTTGCTGCTGGTATGCAAAGCACCAGTTCTGGTACATACACTCTATTACTCCTATAATTTGTTTTAGTCTTATAATAATGTCTTTAAGCATTCAACAAGGACTGGTGCAAGTGCCTAGTAACATGAAAATAACTAATAAAAATGCCACAGAAAAATCCAAACAATTGCTATTATATGCTATGTTATTAATCTGGAAGAGAGAGACAGCGCACACACAGCAAAAATACAATATGAGAACAATACATTTATGAACTCCCCTACGTCTTCGGGAGATACTGTCTTCAATGATTCAAGGTCTGAGTTGTAAAACCTTCAGGAATATATCCTCCTTATAAATGCAAGAACTCAGAAAATATTTCAATCAAACGGCCAACATATTTGTGGTATTTACAGGCCCAAGGTCCTGCACTAATGCTAGGAAGAAGATATCTCAGATACAACACATACAAAGATAACATCACAAACGTAGAGTGTCTGACAAAAAAAGTAGTTTACAAAAATAAGTCCATAAAGACTCAGAGGAAGGCAAGTTTCCTGAGTTAAGGTACACCTGGAATCCTCATGAAAATGAGGGTCTTTCTAGCACACGGTACATCTAAGTGTACATGTTCTGACATAATCCCAACTCTGCAGGGTAGCTCCAAAGATAGGCTGGAAAGTCGGGTGTGGTAGTGCAGCCTGTAATTCCAGGGACTCAAGAGGTTGAGGCAGGAGAATCTTAAATTCAAAGCCAGTCTGGACAACTTAACGAGACCGTCTCAAAAAAAAAAAAAAGACCCCCAAAAAACCAACAAAAAGAGCTGTGATATATATGTGGTAGAGTACCCCTGGGTTCAATCTCCAGTACCAACCCTGCACACACACAAAAGATAGGTTGGAAAGAATTAAAAATGTAAGGATTAGATAGAAAGCCATAGAATATTCACAAACAATATAAACATTCACTTAAAACAAGCTACAGGTAAATTGTAATTAGTAAGACAGCAAGGTGGGTATAGCATAAGATCAATATACAAAAGTTAACAGTAATTCTGTAGATTGGCAATAGAAAAAATACATTGTTTAAATTATTAACTTTTATAATAGCAACAAAATATAACTAGGGATAAGTCTAGCAAAGTGATTCAAGATCTTTATGGAGAACACTATAAAAAGTGACTATTATGTCACTTTTAAGTGATATAAATAAATGTGTAAACCTAACATATTCATGGTAAGATGCTATATTGCAAAATGTTGATCCATGCCAAATAGAGGCACTGATTTAAAGCAATTCCAATCAAAGTTTCAATAGGGCTTTTCACCCTATTGAACCCGAGAAGCTCACTATAAACTTCATACAGAGGAGCTGCCAGTCAGTACTAAATAAGACACACACGCACAAAGGGGAGACAGACTTACCCTTTTATATGTCAAAGCATTTAGAAATGAAGACAGCACCGAACAGAGTTGTTAAAAACAAGCAAAAAGAAATCTAATAGTCCAGAAACAGACCAAGGTATGTGTTAAATCTGATTTACAACAGAGTTCACTAAGCAGATAAGTGGATAAAAATGGACTGTTCAATGATATTGGAACAACTGTTCACTTATATAGTGAAAAAATGAAAATGGATCCCTTCATACCATAAACACTGGATTAAATATTTAAATATGAAAAGCAAAACTTTAAATTTTAAAAGGAAACATAGGAGAAAGCATTGAGTCTTAAATATAGTCCTAATTTTCTTAAGCTACAAAAAGCAAAACCCATGAAAGAGAATGATGAATTTAACTACATTAAAATTAAGAATTTCTGGCCAGGTGAGGTGACACATGCCAGTAATCCTGGAGGCTGAGACAGGAGGATTGCAGGTTCTAGTCCAGCCTCAGCAACTCAGTGAGACCCAGTCTCAAAATTAAAAAAGAAAAAGGAAAAGAAAAAAAAAAAGAGCTGGGTATGTATCTCAGTGGTACAGCACCTCTAGGTTCAATCCCTAGTACCACAAAAAAAAAAAGAATTTTTGT
This sequence comes from Glis glis, assembly GCA_004027185.1. Classification (NCBI taxonomy): domain Eukaryota; kingdom Metazoa; phylum Chordata; class Mammalia; order Rodentia; family Gliridae; genus Glis; species Glis glis. Next base: position 18,070 of record PVJS01001362.1, on the reverse strand, counting down.
CCATTATTAGATACCAAATAGAAAGTGAAGACAAGTCACAAACTGGAGAAGAAATCTATAAAACTTAAAACTGACAAGGAATTAGCATGTAGAATATACAAAGCTATAAAAAACAGTACTTTTTAAAGTAGCACAGGAGAAAATATAATTGATCAATAAACATATTAAAGAGTAGTAAGAAAAATAAATTAAAACTATTACAAAACACCATATCATACCCAGCAGACTGCCAAAAGCTAAAAGCCTAATGAAACCAAATTTTGGTGAGGATGTGGAACAGGTGGCATCATCAGACACCCCTATTGGCAGCACAAATCACAACTACTCTGAAGGACAATTCAGAATTAGCCTATTAAGCTGAAGAACACACAGACAACTCCACTATAGGTGTATTCCCTAGAATTTCTTACAAGTGCATACAAAAAGATATGTACAAAAATATTTAAGGTAAAATTTGTTTAGCAAAAAATGAAAGCAGCCCAAATATACAACAACAGGAAAATGGATAAACAAAGTAGGTATTTATATAATGGAATATTATGCTGGAGCAATAAATGAACTACAGAAATAAGCATTAACATGAATTAATTTCACAATGTTAAGTAAAAAAAAAAGCAAGTTGTAGAAGAATAACTGGTAAGATACCATTTATACAAAGTTCAGAAACATGTGAATATAATAATATACTATTTAGAAAAGTACACAAAAGTTTGTAAAACTATAAAGAAAAAAGAACAGAAGAACAGAGCAAGAGAAGGACATGGCTGGCAGACTGGAGGCACCCTCCCTGACCCTTGCTTCCTGATGTTCACACCTTCCTGTGATCTCCAAGTGTGAGTGGGATCCAGGAGATCTGCTTCTAACAACACAATACGGCGAAGGTGATGGATGGGATGTCACTCTGCGACCATGTAACATTATACTAGCATGGCTTGATCAAATGAGCCTCCGAGGTGGAAAATCCACAAGGCAAGAAGCTGAAGGTGCCCTTAAAGAGTTAAGGGACACCAACAAAGAAGAGACAAAAGCTGAGGCCTCAGTCCGACAGTTGTGGCTGTGTGACCTCTGCCAACAACCTACCTGTTCCTGGGGACAGATTCTTCCCCAGTCCTGACTCGGCTTTGTAAGATCCTACAGAGAAGACCCAACTCAGTGGTGCCTGGAGGCGTAACTCATAAAAACTGTGATGATAAAATGTGTATAGTTTCAAGCTGCTAAACTTGTTGTCATCTATAATATACAGCAACAGAAAAACAGTACAAAGGAGAAACACACACTTGTGGGTGGGACTTACTTCTGGGCCAGGTCTGATATATTTCATTTTTTTAAAGTAGATTGGAATTGGGTTTTATGGGAACTCTGACTACAAAATAAGGGGCCCTTTGTGCCACAAATGCATTTTATCATTCCTGCTTGAGTCATCTGACACTAAGCAATTGACTTCAACCTGAAGCCTCACAAGAGCAGAGAGATACTACACACAGAAGGTAAATTGGAGTGCTAGTGGAATTTGTAAAGCCCAATACATCAGTGTTGCACTACTTTCTTACTCACCTGGACAGTTTAAAGAAAACAAAACAGTAACAGATACTTGATCCTTACTGAGGAACAGCAAACCATCAAGTGTGTCCATGCCGAGATGTTAAGATAATCAATCATAAATGGAGTTTTAATACATGCCATTATAGCACTTTCAGCCTCCCATAAAATACAACCCTGAACACACCAGGTGCTATGCTTCATCCCACTGGCTGGCAAGGACTGCTCCTCCTCCATGCAGTGCTGCAACCTCTAAGGACTAAGCTGCTAAAGCTGATGGGATAAGCGTGAGGTCAGGAAGCCACGTGGAGACTCCATCCCCCAGCCCAAACTGCAAACTGCAGCTCTTCTGGTTTCCCTGCGGACAGGCTGCTTCCCACACAGGGAGGAGCCCAGCTTCTGCTCCTGTGCTTCATTTCGCCAACTGGCCGGTTGCTTCCTGCCAATCCTGACTGGCTCTGGACCTCGAGCATCTTAGTCATCCCAAGACCTTTACTGTTCCATTACAATGTATGTATCTTACTTCCAAAAATGTTCTGAGACAGCTCTAACCTGTCATCTCTTTTGTTCCCTGGCTCAGCCATTTTTAGATGGCATTTGTCTATCTGCTTAAAGACCTTCCCGATGGGATTTCTGGGATCTGCCTGCCAGGCAGGTGCTGCAGGTCACCTTGGCCTGAGCCACCCCACTTTTGGTTCCAGCATGCTCTCACTCTTACCTATCCTTCCTCTAGCCACAGGTGACACCTGCCTTTAAGAGAAGCCTTACAATTAAGCAAGGCCTAAAACACTGGTTCACACACTGGCATGGTTTCCTAAATGCCACAGAGACATATACATCAAATGCTACCAAAGCAACATAAGAAGAGGTAAGGGATTCACTTGGTATGTCTTTCCACCTACCTACCAACAAGCTACCACCAATCTGAAGAGGTATTTCCCATTCTTACCCGTTGCAAAAACTCAACAGGACTGTATTTGGGCCCCAAGACAAAAATCTTCTCTCCTCTTCGAGCTACACCGCTGAACACACGAGCAAATGCAACGAAAGACTCCTGGTTGCTTCTTTCCTGTGGCACAGGATCAGGAGTCATACTTGACACCTGTTGCTCATCACCTGCCAGGAACAAAAGGGTAATAAGAGTAGGAATGCTCTCTCTGACACACGAACTGCCTGGAAACACTGAATAGTGAGCATGATATGTTTGGTCCAGTTTCAGGAAAGAAACACCAAGAATAAAAAGAATATTAATAAAAACAGTAATTAGAGCAAAAAGCTCCAGAGCTAAAAGATAAGTGTCCCAAGTTAAGCAAAAGTCAAATACTTTGCACCAAAGCCCATTAAGGAAAGCTCTACCTCCTGGCTCTTCTCCTTGTGGACTTGCTTCAAAGGGACTCCCGTCCTGGGTGTGCTCCGAGGGTGCCTGTCCCCGGGCCGCTGCAAGCTTCTCTGCATGCCTCTGTCTCGCATGCTCACGTCTCTGAGCAATTTCTTCTTGAGTGAGAGGCCTATGGGGTATCACAAATATCTTATCGCCTGGCAACATCAAGTGTCTCTCAGTTTATTCAAGAAGGGAAACAGTAAGGACTGACATGGCTGGATGAGATGACTATTAGTCCCAACTCCCAAGTTCTCACCCTGGCTATGGCAATATGAGAGAGGGCCCATCAGGCCCTGTGACAATGTGGTATCCCCGGCTACTGTGAGCTGATGGGCTGGCATGCAAAAGTCCATGTCCCCCAAGCACAATAATATGGATCCTTTCTCAGATACCAATATTCCTTCCAGAAGAGGTATAGAAATGGGAAAAGGGAGGGAACAAGTAACAGATACCAGGACTTGGAACACCCCTGAGACAAACAGGCAGTAGACCTCAATAAGAAATTGAGGTTTTCTTCACAAGTACAGAAATGTGTCTTCACAAGACTGGCGTTCACACAGAAGGGTTCAAGGTCAGGCTGATTACTAGCAATTCAGCAGGGCCAAAAAGTCAAATTAAAATTACCAGCTATTGCCGGGCGTGGTGGCGCACGCTTGTAATCCCAGTACTTTGGGAGGCAGAGACCGGAGGATCCCGGTTCGCGGCCAGCCTCAGCTCTCTCTCTCTCTCTCCCTAGTGAGGTCCTCCGCAACTTCGTTGAGACCCGGTTTCAAAATAAAGTATAAAAAATAGGGCTGGGGGTGTAGCGCAGAGGTAGAACGCCCCTGGGTTCAATTCCCGGTACCGCAAAAAAAAAAAAAAAAAAAATTACCAGCTCTTTAAAACAAGAGGTACCAAAACAGAAAGGCAACATGTAGATGTGTATGTGTGTTTCCTGGGGATTAGTCTAAGAGGTTTTGGTAACAGCTATCTTTCCAAAAGAGTTACCCTCCTGCCTGCCAGGACAGAGAAGGTGCTCAGAGCTTTAACACCAAAAAGGTCTTCACCAAGGGGAAGCTCTAAGTTGAATAAAAATGGACATTCTGTGTGGGAGTTTGGGTTTGGAAGGCAGAAACCAGGCAAGTGGACTGAGCCCCAGGACTGGGTGACCTTCCCTATGGGGGTCCTCATAAACCACCTGCATGCTCAACCCCAACACAGGAGGAAGACCAATCCTTCCCTAAAGTTGTAGAATCGAGTATCCGTTCCTCTGCACTCTGGGACTGAGCTTAAGACCCAGCTGAGCCTCTGGTCCAAGTTTATGCCCCAGCCCTGGAAGCTGCACTGCTCCGCCTGGTACTAGTACACTGTGCCCCTTCCTCACAGTCCCTCACCTTTGACCTTATGAATCCTGCTTCACCCTGATCTCTGACTTGACATCAGATTGTCAGCCTCATGTCCCACCTCCCCTCCTCTCTCCCTCAGTACTGTGATGCCACATGGACAGGCAATCTGCATGGGCATTGCTCACTGACCTAAATAGCCACATACTCTTGGAGCTTCTCATGTCAAGTGCCCTAAAACTCTTTCCACCTTTTTACTTTACACAGGCTAACCTGGAAGGCAACTGTTAAGTCAGACTGCCCACTGCCATACTCTCCAGATACCTGCCAGCCAGGTAAGACTTCCACTAGTTCTACCTTCCTCTCCATTAGTTCTTGCCTCCCATTCCCCTGAGAATGGGAGAGACCAGGAGCTGGCCCTTCTAGTCAGATACATCCCACTGCAGGTAATGGGGCTGCATGAGCTGCATCACCTGGCAGTCAGAACTGCTGGCTCTAGAGCAACTGGCTACCCCTGCAAGAGACAGCTGCTTGCACAGGCAGCTCTCGATGCTAGTGGGCCTCCAAACACAGGGTACAAGCTGTTTCCTCAATACTGCTAGATGACTGTTCTGAAGCAGTATCTAATCAACCTACTTCGTTCCCCTTTCCTTGGAATCACCTGTACTCCTTCCCCTCAGCCTTCTCTCCCCCAGGATAACCACATCAGCTGTTTCTTCAACCAAGTCTTAGGTAACTTACGTTCCTTATGTCTAGACTTTCACTAAAAACTCATTAGAGTATCTAAAAGGTATGAGTCAAACTATGAATGCAGAACATATTCTTTGTAGTAGTAGTAGTAGTAGTAGTAGTAGAAGTAGAGTAAGGAGAAGGAAATACTTGAGGCACCTGTTAGCACTGGAAGAAAAATGGCCTCTTCTAATGGGTTTATCACTGATCCAGACACTGTATTAATCACTTTAGATATATTATGCACATAGTTATCACAACAATTAAATGAAGTATACATTATAACCCTATTTTATAAAGGGAAAAATGGAGACTTAGGAAATTTAAGTAACCTGACCCAAAGTCACACAAATGTTAAATGGTGGAATCATAATTCAAATCCAGTTCTGTTTGTCTCCAAACCCTATACACATTATCACCAAGCTATGTCTTCTATTCAGAAGAAGGAATTAAAGATGTTAAATCACCATTTTAAGTAAATATGATTTTACTGTAGCTTTGGTTAGAAAATAAACATGTTTTTCACTTCATATATGAAATCTTCATCTACCTAAGCTCATGACATGATCTGGAACAAATCAACATTTATAGTTATTAGTTAGCATCAAATGCATAGGAGGTTACTGTTTTTCTATGTATCCATCCATCCATCCATCAATCCATCCATCCATCCATCCATCCATCTATCCAGTTAACCTACTATATGCCACTCACAGTGAGTGTATTAGGAATGGTGGCAGAGGGAAACAAAGCAAACAGAACGGAAGTCTGCAAAGATTTAGACAAAGTACCCACTGTATACCCAGTATTTGTTGACAACAAAGAAGAATTTATTTGTAAGAAATCGGCTGTACTAGTAAGTAAACAGCTATGGGTGGTGATATTTAGGCTATAGCTTAACTACCAAGGATGATGCCTTTTGAAGAGCTAGAGATAAAGGAGACCAGAGGTGAGAATGTTGACTGGAGGATCAAAAGTTAGGTTGGGAGGTGAATTTGAGGGTGGAAGGAAAAGAGGCAAGAACACAAAACTATTCAAGTCCAGGATTCCAAGCACACTGACATGCTCTGGCCTGTGATGCTAGTCGAAAGGCAGGAGAATGAGAAAAAAGGTTGGTGGAGGAGTGGGCTGCAGTCAGTACCAAAGGTACCCGCACTGCCAGGTAGCTGAGATGATGGGGAGTGGATGACCAGAAAGAGAAGTGGCATCTGTTTGAAGACGGCATCTTGTTACTAGAGGCTGATTCTAAAGGAAGAAGAAAAGAAACACACAGCTTTAGGGTCACAGGGGGCAGAGACCACCTGGAAAACTCAAAGCAGAATGTCACTTCTTAGGTGCTGACCACCAGGTGAGAATTCAATAGGCATTTCATATGAACTCCAGTTTGGAATAGCAAAAGCAAAGGCTAGAATCTAAAGCTAGCAGACAGGTTGGATGGCTGCCTGCCTTATCTTAGGGGTGGACACTGCAAAACCATATAGGATGACTAAGGGCAGACTGTCCACAGTGAAGTAAAAGGCCATAGCTGGAAAGCTAGACAGGTCCTGATTCACACACTTTTTGGCCTCAGTTTGACATGCGAGGAAATAAAGGAGCCTTAGAACAAAACAGGTAATGTGCTCCAACAGAACTGGATCTCTTCAGTCTTAGCTTCCCTCTTCTGAATCCTGACCCCTGAATCCTCAGTGCTTTGTTAATTTAAATGCATAATCACTGGTGTCACAGAACTATTAAAACAAATAATAAACTGAAGCTGGTTATTTGAATTCTCATCATCACTAGTTACAAGATGGAGAAGCAGGACTTGGGATTTTGGCTGAATGGCCAGCCTCTTCTCAAGAAGTAGCATCTACGTTCTCACGCGAGACTCAAACGATCACATAGACTGCCCAGGGAAGATGTGGAGAGTACAAAAGAGGCACTCCCGAGCCGCATCGTTCCAGAAACCAAATCCTGCTTAGTAAGTGGGTAGCTTCTAACCACTGAGAATAACTAGGCAAGCTGAATAAATTAATGATGACAAAGGCAACTAAAGGTATTCTAGAGTTAACAAAGCACTGAGGATTCGGGGGACAGGATTTGGAAGAGGGTAGCTGCGAATGAAGGGATCCCTACCTGCTGCTGCATTTCTGCAGAGAGGAATTTGGCAATTCTGAAAAATAAAGCATCTGCAGAGAAATACTGAAGACTAGAAAGGAGATAAGAATGCCTGCTATCATCACTAAGTGATGCTCTGGAGGTCCCAACCAGTGTAATAGGAAAAAAGAAACAAAACTGTCATCATTGGCAGTTGATATGATTATGTTTGGAAAATTCAAAGAATATGAATAAAGTATTAGAATAAGTGAATTATTAAGAGAATAACTGAATATAAGATCAATGTACAGAAATCACTATAATCCTAAGCATTGGAAACAGATTGAAAGCTTATAAAAAGAATACATTCTTCATTAAAAACATACATTAAAAACCATCTAGCCAGGCATGGTGGTGCATGCTTGTAATCCTAGTACTTGGGAGGCTGAGACCGGAGGATCCGGGTTGGCAGCCAGCCTCAGCTACTTAGTGAGGCCCTCCACAACTTAGTGAGACCCTGTTTCAAAATAAAGAATAAAAAAGTAGGACTGGGGGTGTAGCCCAGAGGTAGAATGCCCCTGGGTTCAATCACCGGTACCTCAAAAAAAAAAAATACCATCTAAGAATATTTCTTTTTTTTGGTGTGGTACTACAAGTACCACAAAAAAGTAAGCAAGTAATTAAATTAAGCAAGTAAGCAAGTAATTAAATTAAGAGGACAAAGCTATAATCATTAAGAAAGCATGGCTTTGGTTCAGAGAGAGGCAAACAGACCGGTAGAACACAAGTCCCCAACAGTCCCACCCACGGTTCATTTACAACAAAAATGGCACAGGGAAGCAGTGAGAAGAGGATAATCTCTCATTAAATCAGAGGGAAATCTTTAAGGATTTGTGGGTGTCCTGTCACCTCATTTCTTGCTTACCAGGTGTCACTATTTAGCATATTCTAATCTACACTAAAGAAAAATAATACTCTGTTGCCTCAGCTTGGTATCTAAGAGAGTAGAGATGAAAATGCTAAACTTCCAATAGTATATTTCCCCAAATTTTAAAAGTAAAACTTAAAGGAAAAAAAAATCAACTAGACGATAGAAAAGAGCCAGGTAAATAATGATGCCCTCGCATCTGAAAACACTGTATTGTTACACAGAACGATTACTAAAGTTGACGTTGGTTACATAACAGATGACAAATCCAGAAACAACCTTACAAAACAGAATTACACTAGCAAAAATATGCTAAAATCTGGAAAACATGAATATTTAAGAAAAATAGTCAAGCAGTCAAGCATTAATAGTAGGCAAGCTACTACTACTACTACTATTATTCCTCAGCAAGAAAATGAAGAATGGGTACACATAGACATTTTAAGTGATATAAATATGTGTATTTGATATCTCAAGAGTATGTTTTCCAATTCTCCATTATTCTCCAGGATTCTACTAGTGTCTCTGAGGTACTCCTAGTGGCCCAAAGGAACTAATCTCATGGGATAACAAAAAATTGTTATTGTATGTGACATTGAAATATTATCTGAGAATAGCCTATGTACATATTTACACATTCATTCATTCAACTATTAACTGGTCGATTTAGCAATTCATTCACTTACCCATTCATTGACCTATTCATTTCCTCATTCAGATATTCATCATTCATTCTTCTCCTTTCACATTTTCATTTACTCATACATATACTCCCTTGCTTATCCTCAGGACAAAATTATTGAAGCCTCCTATGTCCAAATCACTGGGAAAATACTACAAAACAATATACTATCTTTCTCTTAAAGGAAAAGCAAAATATTACCAAAGGAAAAGGGACCTTCCAAATTGGAGGTACAGCATAAGGAAAGACATAAAATTTGTTCAGGGAATAATACAGGATACTAAAACAAACAGAAATAAATAAAAAATCTGGTTGAAATACGGTTTGGGGTAATGTCATGAAGAGTCAAGTTTGTTTCAAAGGCTGGTGATCTCGAAACCTCATTTACATATTACCTTCATGACTTCTACTATATCTATGTATTACTTAACATTTGATTTAAGTGGATAAACATTTTTACTTCATTAAAACTTAAAATCTCATTTTATAAAAAGCTGTATCACTTGATGTAAATAAACAATACACACATAAAATAAAGATGATGACTAATTAAATTAAAACTTGTTTCCCCTAGTACCACTGAAGGCACAATCAACCATACACTTCACATTTTAGGCAAAACAGCTCAAGGCAGTGGGACTCTCTAAGCACTTTTAAGCAGGAGACCTGAACCTTCCTCACCGAGTCTTAGAAAGATGCCCCCTGGAGGAAGGGTGACAAATGCATTGACAACTCAAGGCTGGGACAGGAACCATCTCCAAGGTCACTGCAGTGATTCCCACAAGGTGATCAGGATCTGAACCAGTGGGGCAGGCAGGAGAGATGGGAAGGAGGGGAGTACACATGAGAAACAGAAAATGGAGAACAGACAGACTCTCGACTCCAGGACCTGAGAAGTAATCCCTCCCAATGCATGCCACCTATGCTTAAACATCACACACACACAGAGAAGCAGGGTGATCACTCCCAGCCTCCACTAAGGCAGACAGGATCAGACACGACAAGGCGGGCGGGCTGAGATTCCTTCTTGCCTGGCATGTTTAATAAAAGTTATCTGCTGTCACTACTACTATTACCCTTCACATTTTCATCAGTTCAAGTTGAAACCCCAGAGCTGATTTTGTCAGCTTTCTCCTCCAGAGGTATTACAAATGGTACATGACTGTACAAAGTATATGTTACCCTGGGGATTGGCTCAATCTGAATGAAGAGGAGAGGTCTGTGCCCTCCCACCCACACCCCAAGGACACCCCACCAGACACAGCCCCCCCCACCAGCCACTCCCCTCTCCTCACCTTGGCTTATTCTGAGGCAAGGCCTTAGTGTCAACTGCAAACATTTTGGAAACAAAGATAATAACTGGAGCAGTGTCCTCACTTCCACATTTCATAAAAGCTAAATAAAAAAAGAAGCAAATATGTCACTATTTTTTCCCATTACTAAAAACCCCAATTTTTTTTTCCTGGAGCTTTCCAGAAAAACTAGTAATTGCCTACTAAGATGTTTACAACACAGCAGCATCTAAATACAAAACGCTTTACAACTATGATAAACATTCCACTTGGAAAGAGTGCTAGGAAAGAACAGTGGAGCAACTGCAGAAATGGAGAAAGAGAAGCGTAACTGACAGGGTGGGGAGGAGAGGCTCTTACATTTGAGCTCAAGCTACTGGAACGGGGCTGACCACCACTATATGACCGAATAAATTGTTTCCCTATATTCAGTAGAGAAGGGATAGAATTAAGGAACATTACCAAAGGTAGAGTCAAAAGGTAGTTTGTTGGGCCAGGCGTGGTGGCGCACGCTTGTAATCCCAGTACTTTGGGAGGCAGAGACCGGAGGATCCGGGTTCGCGGTCAGCCTCAGCTCTCTCTCTCTCTCTCTCTACCTAGTGAGGCCCTCCGCAACTTCGTGAGACCTGGTTTCAAAATAAAGCATAAAAAAAAATAGGGCCGGGGGTGTAGCGCGGAGGTAGAACGCCCCTGGGTTCTATCCCTGGTACCGCAAAAAAAAAAAAAAGGTAGTTTGTTGAAATAAATAAAAATCAACAGCTTTTCCAATCTCTCATGATAACAAGTTAAAAAATAAAATTAACAAAAATCATGCATCATGAGAGTAACAAAATTTCTTAGAATTCAAAACTAGAAAGATGTCAATCTCTGTCTAAATATATACAATTTAACACAAGTTCTTATCCATGTATTGACATTTTTAACTTATACTGGAGGCATAAAACCACTGGTTAGTAATTTTAAAAAATCACCTCATATCAGCCGGGCGTGGTGGTGCACGCTTATAATCCCAGTACTTTGGGAGGCAGAGACCCGAGGATCTGGGTTCGCGGCCAGCCTCAGCTCTCTCTCTGTCTCTCTGTCTCTCTCTCTCTACTTAGTGAGGCCCTCCGCAACTTCGTGAGACCCAGTTTCAAAATAAAGTATAAAAAATAGGGCCGGGGGTGTAGCGCGGAGGTAGAACGCCCCTTGGTTCAGTCCCCGGTACCGCAAAAAAAAAAAAAAAATCACCTCATATCAAAATAATTCATACACAAAGAATTCAACAGAAAAAAATCAAAAAAGAAAAAAAAAACTATAGGAAGTAAGAAACATACATCACAAGTCTTGCAGCAGACCCTCTGAAAGGATTCAAGGAGCAGAGTGACAGGTCTGACATGCATGTAGGCAGGTCTGGCTGTAGCCTAGAGAGAACTCCAAAGGGAAGCAAAGCAGAAACAGAGACACTAGCTGGAATACTACAACCATAACCAGGAGAGAGGTGATGGTGTGACCCAGGGAGGCAGAAATGGAAATGGTGAGAAGCACCTGGACTCTGGACATATTTCAAAGGAAGGATAAACAGGATTTGCTGATAGGAAAGACACAGGGGTGTGAGTCACAGATGACCTCAAGGTTCTTGGAGTGAGCACATTAAATTATCTCCAACTGAGACAGGAGTAACTAGGAAGAGTAAGTTTGTGGATGAGGTAAGAGACAAGTTTGAAATACATTAAGTTCTAGATGCTTCTCAGACAGCCAAGTGGCGAGAGGGAGTATGCCAACTGCATGAGTCTGGAGTTTAGAGGCCGGTTGTCCACTGCAGATACAGACGTGGGAACTATTAGCATATCTTTTCTTAAAGCCTTTAGTCTAGATGAGATCACCAATGCAGGGATTGCAGAAAAACAGAGGAAGTCCAAAGACTGAGTCTGGCTTGGGACACCCCAAATTAAAAAAGTCAGAGATGGACAGGAACCAGGAAAAGTGATCAAGGGAGACAGGGAGAAAAGTAGAAGCCCATGGAAGCTTGGAAATCAAGGGAAGAGAAGTAATCCAAGGAGGAAGGATTGATAACTGTGTCCAATGCTAGTGACAAGACTCATCAGATGAAGACAGAATTGGCCATCAGATTTAACAAAGAGAGAGTCAACAGTGACCCCAAGGACAGCAGTGGAGTGGTTTGGGGAGCAGGGGTTACAAATTAAATAGAATGAGAAGAAAAGAATTAGAGATAGTGAATGCACACAAAAAAATTTTATAACATCAGCAGAGCCTGGAACAGGAACATCCCCTCTCCTGGAAGAGTTTGTGCAGGGCATGTAGTGAAAAGCATATTCCCAGTAGACATTTTTTATGTGACCCCAGGGACATATTCCTGGCTGTTTAGGAGATGGCTTATAGCATGATTAAAAAAAGAGATCAGGGTAGGAGGAAGGCGTCTTAGTGTCTGGTCACCCTCCAACTGGCTGAGCAAAATGGCTGTAGTGAAACAGAAATTTTGGGGCAGGGGAGTAAAACTGGTGAAATGGTCATTTGTGAAACTGTTGATTTGCAGATTGGACATTTGACAAATGGTCCATTTGAGCAAATTGTTGTAGAGCAGCCTGGACTGAGAACGATCAACAACAAGGTACATTCCAACGCGTTCACCTTGCCTCACCTGCTTTCAGTGCTTGAGTTTCCAGTGGAAGAGAATCAAACGTTTGCGATCCTGTGCACATCAGTCTCTCCACTCTCTCAGCTGTAATATCAAGGGGACTAGGAAGTTTCTGACACACCATAGCTGCAGTCTGTTGTTAAGGACTCAGAACCTTGAGCTAGCACCCACCACCAAAGCAAAGATTAAACTTCAATAAATACTGAAGTAACAATGTATGTCTATATAGGCAATGTAGTTTTATGATTCACATCTCAAAATAGGCAGATTTCCTGGACTCCTTAAAGCTCAGACAGGATTCTTATGATGGATATCCTCACTGATGGCTCATAGAACACACACCAACACACAGCCTAGCGGCATGGCTACCTGTGACCTTGAAACAGTAATCTAATGGAACACTGAAATTATCTACTTTTATATAAATCTTGGTGTAAATACTTTTATTTTTACATGCTTACTAACCAAAGAAAAAATATATACCTTTTTTAAAAGAACACTCATTAGTATTAACATTAGATCGCATTCGTATATTAATTTTTAAAGTATTAAATAGTTTCATGGTAGAACATTAAATAAGCAGAGATGACTTACTTTGGATTGGAATATGTTTTAACAAAGGACTAGCTGGTTGCCAACAAAACGCTTTTTTTTCTTGTTTCATCAAAACTATTTCATTGAAAATTATTAAAATAAAGGATACCGAGAACAGCATGGGATATGGGTAGCCACTGACTGCAAATGGCATTGATCTGAACTTTAGGATCTGAATGGCGTGCCTCCCGAGCACCAATTTTTAATCCTAAAGAAGTCACTATTTTATCGATTTTTTCTTTGTCCCTATAAAAAACACAAGATGAGAGGAAAAAGGCATATACAGATATTAGTGAGCAGTAGGGAAATGGAACTCAACATTACTTGATACATTTTTTTCCCTACCATGTGCCTTTTTCAAAAAAAGCTAAAAATGATGGAAGGGATCCTGCCATACTGGAGGACTCCCCAACCTCTACTCTGACACTTCAAAATGAACTCTGCTTTAAATTTCTCATGAAGCTCCATTACACAATCTCCTGAAATAAGCTATGCCAACTGGTAAAGCAGCTTTACAAACAAATGCTAAAAAGTTACTATTCTACCCCTGAGATAACTTAGACAGTAATTTAGTAAAGCCGGCTTTCTTTTCCACTTGTACCAGGCAAGTTATTTTCCAAGTTCCCCACTGGTGAGCCTAGATATCAAGTACCTTTTGTACTACAATTACTATTTTTTTAAATCTCGATTTATAAAAACAAAGGCCCACTGTTTCTTTCCATCCTTTATCTCTCCTCCTTAGCACTCTAAAAACTGTTATTGCTCTGCCCCTCCTCCAGCACCCTTTACTTTGGGGTTCAATGTGCTCCTTTAAATTGTTTCCAAGCCTTGTAATCAACTCATCTTTAAAGGTTCTGTTCATAGTCTCCATGTATCTCAGCTTTCTGAATTGTGACTCATCAAGCTGGAAAGTGAGGCATATTATTCTGCCCAAAGATAAACAATTTTATAACAGTCTTACTTTTTCAAGACAGCATCATATAAACTCCATATATTTTCCAGGATCAACTGTACAAATAAAGGTTTCTTTCCTTTGGCCTGTAGGAAAGAATATATGGGCTTAAGTTCCTGAACATTTATCCGCAACATGTTTTACATCAGTATGTCTGATTTTTACTAAAAAGTTATTTAACAGTAAAGATGAAAATAGTTATAAGAATGTCCCAAAGAGTCAACAATCCACAATAATAATCTGCCATTCCCTCCCTTGGAGAATCAGGGACTTGGAAAACCATGTGACCATTTAGAGGACACATTACTGCAAGCTGCCCCACCTCTACCAAAGAAACACAACCTCTAAGCTGAGAGCTGAGACTTCACTTGGCATGCACAAGCTCTTTCCTTGGACTTCGATCTCAAGTATTTTAGAGGAAATATAAAATGCTCTTAAACATAAGAAAAATGTTCACAAGGATAGGAAAATTAAAAATAAAAAAATAAAAAACCTACCATTTCTCTTACTAAACTATACAAAAAGTAATAGCCAGAGTTCCTTCAGGTGTATGCTCTCAGATACACATGAGATGGAGTATAAACTGAAACCTTTCTGAAGAGTGACTGGCAATAGTATTAGGAAATCACCAGTCATTGCCTTTGAATGGCTAGTTTAAAAAATGTCATCATGATGAGAAGAATTTATGCACAAATATGTCCATCATAGCATTATGTACGATATGAAAACATTTGAGAAAAAAGCCAACAACTATGTCCAACTTAGAATAATTACATAAATAATGGTGCTCTCCAAAATTAAAATAATAATTGCATTTCTTATTATGTGACAGGAGCTGTTCTAAAGAGTTTACTGGGATTACTTCATAGAGTCATCCTAACCACCCTATGAAATAAGTACTATTATCTTAATGGAAAAACAGACAAAAGTCACAGAGCCAGTAATTGGTGGAGCCAAGATTCAAACACAGTTGTTCCTCAAGCCCTACATAATTACACTCACTCTCTTGTAAACATACTGCTTGTAAAAATCTTGCAATGGCAAAGGAAGATGTTTGTGATACAACATTAAGCAAAAAGGCAGCTACAAACTATAAACAGTATACTCTAAATTCAGATATATATATATATATATATATATATATATATAAAATGTGAAAGAAATTTAAACCATACCACTAGTATTATTGACTTCCGATTTTTTTTCTTTCCTGAGGTTTTATACTTAGGAATACCCCCTAAAAGGAGTATGTATGATTTTCAATGAGAAGAAATTGATAAAATCATGAATTTTACATTAAAAAAAAAAAAAGGTTCAAAAAATATCCGTTGAGGCTCTCTGCCCACAGCAGCCCTGCATCCTCTCCATCTAGAGGGGTGAGGACTGGGAGCACCTGCCTCTCCCTCCCATCAGCACTGCATGGGAGCCTCTGCCGAAACAAGAACTACTGTGCAGACCACACACTGGCATCTAGAAGACAGACACACAAATGCACAAAGAAAACTGTGTGGCTTCAAGTACTTAGGAGCTGAGATGTTTGGTATTCTTAAAAAATAAACAATGCGGGGTGTGGTAGCACACACCTGTAATCCTAGTACTTGGGAGGCTGAGACAGGAGGATCACAAGTTCTCAGCCAGCTTCAGCAACTTAGTGCGGCCCTCAGCAACTTAGTGAGATCCTGTTTTAAAATAAAAAGTGAAATGGGGCTGGATGTGTAGCTCAGAGGTAGAATGCCCCTGGATTCAATTCCTGGCACCATAAAAAAAGTCACTCTTTGTTGCTTGCTTGCTTATTTACTTATTTAGAGACTAGCTCTCACTAGGTTGCCCACGTTGGTCCTGAAATCCTGGGTGCAAGCAATCCTCCTGTCTCAGCCTCCCAATTAGCTGGGACTAGAGGCATGCACCACTGCATCTAGTTTGCTTAATGTATTTAAAAGAACTAAGAACTCTATATTCACAAGACTTGGATATAAGACTCATATAAGCTCTACCCAATTATATACAGTAAAAAGTTCCCGTTAAGCAGGGCATGGTGGCGCATGCTTGTAATCCCAGTACTTGGGAGGCTGAGACCAGAGGATCTGGTTTGGGGTCAGCCTCAGCTACTTAGTGAGGCCCTCTGCAACTTAGTGAGACCTTCCGCAACTTAGTGAGATCCTGTTTCAAAATAAAGAATAAAAAATAGGGCTGAGGGTGTAGCTCGGAGGAATGCCCATGGGCTCAATTCCCAGTACCACACACACACACACAAAGTTCCCATTAACTTGTTCACACAAACTAAAGCTGAATTATATTTAGTAAAGATGTGACAGTACCAGTCTTCTGTGATCAACAAAACCAACATATCCCATATTACCTGATCAACCTTCATGATCTTCTTAGCCTTCATATTTATATAATAATCTCCCCACAAAGTTTTTGAGAGAACTTCCTTTTTGATGCCAATTTTTGTACTATAGATTTTCGCAAAATACTCAATTCTAAAAGAAAACCAAGAGTTCATGTTATCAATAGCAACAATAATGAGTGTGAGTACAGCTAGCTAACACGTGAGTGGCCCTGTGTGAGGTGCTGCTGAGGTATTACAGGCTTACAAACATTACTAAACCTCATCATTTCATCCACGCTACAAATTTCACATCTTACAGAAAAGCAGAGTGATGCTCAGATGTTGCACAAGTAAGGAGAGAACAGGCATTCAAACCCACGTTATCTGACTCCAAAGTCCACATTCTTGTCCAGTTCTCTTTACATTAATGTGAACTAGAATTCGTGCTATAGCTCCCTTTCCTAATTTTGCATATGTAAAATAAGATAAAAGGAACAAAGGCCAAGGAAATGTAGACTCTAGCTATCTAAGTCTACAACAGAAACTCATTTCAAATCTTCACTGCTATAAGTGACAGCTGCTCACAAAGAAAATGAACTCCAGAGTCAGAATCTGCCAAAGCAAGTTTTTAAGCCTCCTAGATTAAAGAATACACATATGCACACTTACTTAACTCTTATGAGGCCACAGAGAAACCAGCTAGCACCATGATCTCCAGTCCTGGGAGAGCAAGTGAATCAATAAATAAAGGTGTTCTATGTAGCACTGCATTGTCTGGATAAGAGACGTAGGAAGTGCCTATTCTAAGATTTAAGTCTAGAACCCTCAAAGCACCAGCATCTTAAAAGATGCCTGGCCACCAGATGTGGTGGTGCATGCCTGTAATCCCAGTACTTGGGAGGCTGAGACAGGAGGATTGCAGGTTTGAGGACAGCCTCAGCAAGACTCTCAGCAACCTAGTGAGACTCTGTTTCCAAACAAAAAATAAAAAGGGTTGGGGATATAGCTCAGAAGTAGAATGCCCTGGGTTCAATTCCCAGCACCATCAAAACAAAAAAAAAAACAACAACAAAAAAATCAAAAAAATGAAGGGAGGGAGAGAGAGAGAGAGATGCCTGCTTGGGAACAAGGCAAGAATACCCCCTTGACACACCTTTTCAACACTGCACTGAAAACCCAAGCTAATGCAATAAGTAAAGGAAATGAAACTATAGTGATTATGAAGGAGGGAATAAGACTAAATAAGATGTTTACATAGATATAATGGTCATCTATGTAGGAAATCCAAAAGATCAAAAAAATTACTACTGGAGCAAATAAGCAATTAACATAGAAAAGCCAAATGGTTCCTATCTACTAGCAATGAACAAATAGAATTTGAAATAAAGAATACAATACCACTTAACAACCCGAAAATAGAATACTGAGCTATAAATTTATTTATTTATTTATTTTTTTGCAGTACCGGGGATTGAACCCAGAGACGTTCTACCTCCACGCTACACCCCCGGCCCTATTTTTTTATACTTTATTTTGAAACCGGGTCTCACGAAGTTGCGGAGGGCCTCACTAGGGGGAGAGAGAGAGAGAGAGAGAGAGAGACAG